>CM056608.1:2616498-2798998 GCA_029721355.1 Tegillarca granosa
GCACTACACCTCACACAGATGTACCACTTCAGGAAATAAAATAAGTTTAGGAACTTTCGGAGTTGTTAGTCGTTATATTGTTACATTAATTTCAAATATTGAAAAAGTATTTTTTCTTAAATTTGTAAAATCATTTTTAGGATATATATTTCTCAAAGTATTAAAGTAGTGTTCAAAATTGTGTCATATGATTGCTTGTTTATATGTGTGACTTTGTTATGTCCAAAGGATAAGTTTGTCTATTAAAAGAAGTTATAAAATGATTTTTTTCTGAAACAATAGTTTTGTTGTATTCTGCATGTGAGATGCATGCTTACCTCATTTTTGTTATTGATTTTTTATTATTCATTTTCTTAAACATTCACATTTCAAAATTTGTGCATTAATTTTGTGGCCACTGCGGTATATAGCTTAGTTGGTAGAGTGCTCGCTCCGTAAGTGGAAGGTTGTGGGTTCAAACCAAGACTTGAAAGTGGGTAGTGGCTGTTCTTTTGCCAAGCACTCGGCATAATGAAATCACGGTTCTTTCAGATGGGAACTTTAAATAAACGAGGTCCCGTGTCATGGCAGGCATGGCATGATAAAGAACCCTTCTGTATAACGTCATCAGCACAATGCACAGGCAAAATTTCTGCACTTTCGCCTGTAGCTGGTGACGTCTCGGTATAAGTGAAATATTCTTGACTGGGACGTTAAACACCCTTACTTAACTCTGCATTAACTTTGTTTTAATGGTTTTTGGAGAGTTTTGACATAACAGAGAATAACAACTATTTTTCATCAAAACAACAGTTTTATTTAAAAATTTTTTGAAAAGCTGCTTCCCTATGCAAATCAGTTATCAGGCATAAATAGACTCAGTTTCAGTGATTTAGGAAAATTTAAAAACTATGTAAATAGTGTAAAAAATAAAAACTGTTTTGAACATTTAAAATAAATCATTACCTGGAATTAATTTGAAGTTTTTATTTGAAATACTGGACAAAACTCTGAAGATCCGCCTTCCTTTCATCCCAAACATCTACGCTGTAATGTATATATATTTAAATGCCTGTCTTTTCTAAGGACTATATTTTTGTAAAATTTGGTGTCTATTGAGCTATAGTGTTTTATTTTCTGTTTAAAATACTGCCTTTGATATTTTTCTTGAAAATTTGTCATTGTAGTATGAATCTTGATAAGGTTTTTATTTTTTTGATATTTGATAGAAGGAACAGAGGAAGGCCATTACCTAACATTCCATCAGCAGCAGGACAATCTTCATCAGCTACACACACGGTATCTTCACAATTTAGAGTGAGTATAATTATAATGATGATGCTGATGATGACGATGATGATGATTGGCATAATCCAAAAAGAGCTTATAGCCAAGTAAACAAAATAATAAAAGCACCACTAAATCAATCAGAACTACCACTGACTGACAACAGATTGAATTAATGATGTTTTATGTCCCAGTCAAGATTCTTTCACTTATATCAAATCAGTCAGTTCTTGAATGGTAGGGGAAATTGGATTGCCTGGGAAAACCACTGACTTTTGGCAAGAGAACTGACAAACTTTCTTATACTAGGATCTGCCAAAATTGGATACAAACCTAGGTGTTGAGAGGCACATTGCATGTGCTTTGGACAGCTCAGGCGTAAGATGTTAAAGTTCTGCATGCTCATGAGCAAGTTGTACTTCTTGTTTGTCATAGAACACATATCAGATACAATTTAAAACATTATATAAGACCACCTTGATGGCTCAATGGTAGAGCATCCAACTCGAGAACGTGAGATTGTGGGCTCAAACCCGTATTAGATCATATAAAAGACTTTAAATTGGAGAAATTGTTTCCTTTTCTGGCACTCAGCATTAGGAGTAATGACTTTTTGAGATTTTGCTTCTTTGCCACGTACTCAGCATTAGGAGTAATAACTATTTGAGATTTTGCTTCTTTGCCAGGTACTCAGCATTAGGAGAAATGACTATTTGAGATTTTGCTTCTTTGCCAGGTACTCAGCATTAGGAGTAATGACTATTTGAGATTTTGCTTCTTTGCCAGGTACTCTGCATTAGGAGTAATGACTATTTGAGATTTTGCTTCTTTGCCAGGTACTCTGCATTAGGAGTAATGACTATTTGAGATTTTGCTTCTTTGCCAGGTACTCTGCATTAGGAGTAATGACTATTTGAAATTTTGCTTCTTTGCCAGGTACTCTGCATTAGGAGTAATGACTATTTGAGATTTTGCTTCTTTGCCACGTACTCAGCATTAAGAGTAATGACTATTTGAGATTTTGGCTCAATGCCAGGTACTCAGCTTTAAGAGTAATGACTATTTGAGATTTTGCTTCTTTGCCAGGTACTCAGCTTTAAGAGTAATGACTATTTGAGATATTGCTTCTTTACCAGGTACTCTGCATTAAGAGTAATGACTATTTGAGATTTTGCTTCTTTACCATGTACTTAGCATTAAGAGTAATGACTATTTGAGATTTTGCTTCTATACCAGGTACTCAGCATTAGGAGTAATGACTATTTGAGATTTTGGCTCTTTGCCAGGTACTCAGCATTAGGAGTAATGACTATTTGAGATTTTGCTTCTTTACCATGTACTTAGCATTAAGAGTAATGACTATTTGAGATTTTGCTTCTATACCAGGTACTCAGCATTAGGAGTAATGACTATTTGAGATTTTGGCTCTTTGCCAAGTACTCAGCATTAGGAGTAATGACTATTTGAGATTTTGCCTCTTTGCCAGGTACTCAGCATTAGGAGTAATGACTATTTGAGATTTTGCCTCTTTGCCAGGTACTCAGCATTAGGAGTAATGACTATTTGAGATTTTGCTTCTTTACCAGGTAATCAGCATTAGGAGTAATGACTATTTGAGATTTTGCTTCTTTGCCACGTACTCGGTATTGGGAGTAATTACTATTTGAGATTTTGGCTCTTTGCCAGATACTCAGCATTAGGAGTAATAACTATTTGAGATTTTGCTTCTTTGCCAGGTACGCTGCATTAGGAGTAACATCTGTCCAACCTAGTGCCAGGAAAATTGACTGGGTGATTGTATGATTATCTGTGGCATAGTGACATGGTGGGCTATCACCTTTCCAGAAAGTCACCCTGAGTGTGCTAGTACATAACAGATCATAATAAACACTTGTTCATCTCAAACATTTATGAACTTGCTCTAAGAATAATTCACAAAGATTAATTATCATTGCTGTTGAGATTTTGCTTCTTTGCCAGGTACTCAGCATTAAGAGTAATGACTATTTGAGATTTTGCTTCTTTGCCAGGTACTCAGCATTAAGAGTAATGACTATTTGAGATTTTGCTTCTTTACCATGTACTCGGCATTAAGAGTAATGACTATTTGAGATTTTGGTTCTGTGCTAGGTACTCAGCTTTAAGAGTAATGACTATTTGAGATTTTGGCTCATTGCCAGGTACTCAGCATTAAGAGTAATGACTATTTGAGATTTTGCTTCTTTACCAGGTACTCGGCATTAAGAGTAATGACTATTTGAGATTTTGCTTCTTTGCCATGTACTTAGCATTAAGAGTAATGACTATTGAGATTTTGCTTTTTTGCCAGGTACTCAGAATTAGGAGTAATGACTATTTGAGATTTTGCTTCTTTGCCAGGTACTCAGCATTAAGAGTAATGACTATTTGAGATTTTGCCTCTTTGCCAGGTACTCAGCATTAAGAGTAATGACTATTTGAGATTTTGCTTCTCTGCCAGGTATTCGGCATTAAGAGTAATCATGACTATTTGAGATTTTGCTTCTCTGCCAGGTATTCGGCATTAAGAGTAATCATGACTATTTGAGATTTTGCATCTCTGCCAGGTATTCGGCATTAAGAGTAATCATGACTATTTGAGATTTTGCTTCTCTGCCAGGTATTCGGCATTAAGAGTAATCATGACTATTTGAGATTTTGCTTCTCTGCCACGTATTCGGCATTTAGAGTAATCATGACTATTTGAGATTTTGCTTCTTTGCCAGGTACTTGGCATAAGAAGTATCAACTCTCCAACCTAGTACCAGAAAAATTGACTGGGTGAATATTTGTGGCATAGTGACATGGTGGGCTATCACCTTTCCAGAAAATCACCCTAAGTGTGCTAGTACATGACAGATCATAATAAACACTTGTTCATCTCAGGCATTTATGAACTTGCTCTTAGCATAATCCTCAGAGATTAATTATCCTTGCTCTTGTCGTGAATAGCGAAAAACATTACAACAACATTGACTTATTATATAAACTTGATCTGTTAGTACTAAAGCTGCACTATAGGGGTTAAACTGTATTGCAATATATTGCAATATTTCACTTCCATATTGCAATACGTACCAATAGGTATTGTGAATTTAATAAAAATAGAATTCTTCATCTTCCAAAACGTGTTTTCCGATCCCGGCCATCATTATCATTCAGAAATAACTACACATTGCTTTTGTAATGGGTAACAACAAGCGTGCATAAGATCCTTTCCACATTCAGAACTTTTTCCATTGATTGTACGTTAGTTACAAACACCCTGGCGATCGTGTTTAACTTTGTTCAACTCATGATTATTATTTTTTTCTCTTATCGTCAGACCCGGTATGTGTAAACCATATCACAATAATCGTATTTTTCTTATCGAACCGTTAATACTGGTATATCTTTGCAGCTCTATCTATTACTAATTATCTCTCTTCTTTCTACCAAGTGTCTCGTAAATCACAGAACTTCAAAACAATCATGAAAAACTTGGATGGGTTAAAAAGAAGAGTGTCAGGGATCAGGTGATGAAAATCTGGGAGTTAGCATATTTACAGCCTCACAGTCACACAGACAAAATACTATTGAATTTCATTTTTTTTATTGGAATTAATTTTTTTGTATGCTTAATTTAAATAAATGTTTGTAATAAAACTTATCAATTTTGAAACCATTTACTGTTCAATAGCTAAGGAAAATTCTTGTGGGAAATATTATTTAAACATAAATATTAATGTTTTGTTTTTCATAATCTATTTAGAGTTCTCTATCTAAGTTAATGGAAAAACTTTGGAAGTCAGAGCCTCATTTCATCAGGTAAATCTAGAGATTGATACACAGACAAAATTGCTGAATAGTTTTTAGCATTATTTAAAATAATTGGTTTTTTGCCGTTCAAATTTTTATATTAATTATTATAGGTCTGTCTTTAAGTGAAAATCTGGGCATTATTCACTAGTTGGGAGACATTTTTATAGATAATTTTATTATACACCCATGTCAAGGTTCTGTCACTTATATAGACCAGGTCAGTTCAGGAATAGTTGAGGAAACTGGAGTAACCAGATAACACCGACCACCTTTGGCAAGCAAGCTGACACAGACTTTTTTCACACAGCAAACTGACAGACATTTTGAGACAGCAAGCTGACAGACTTTTTTCACACAGCAAGCTGACAGACTTTTTTCAAACAGCAAGCTGACAGACTTTTTCACACAGCAAGCTGACAGACTTTTTCACACAGCAAGCTGACAGAATTTTTTAACACAGCAAGCTGACAGATTTTATCACATAGCAAGCTGACAGACTTTTTAAGACATCAAGCTGACAGACTTTTTCACACAGCAAGCTGACAGACATTTTTCCCACAGCAAGCTGGCAGACGTTTTCACACAGCAAGTTGACAGACATTTTTCTCACATCAAGCTGACAGACATTTTTCACACAGCAAGCTGGCAGACGTTTTTACCACAGCAAGCTGGCAGATGTTTTCACACAGCAAGCTGAAAGACTTTTTTCACACAGCAAGCTAAAAGACTTTTTTACACACAGCAACTAGCTGACAGACGTTTTTCCCACAGCAAGCTGGCAGACGTTTTTACCACAGCAAGCTGAAAGAATTTTTTTACACAGCAAGCTGAAAGACTTTTTTCACACAGCAAGCTAAAAGACTTTTTTTCATACAGCAAGCTGACAGACTTTTTTCATACAGCAAGCTGACAGACTTTTTTCCCCACAACAAGCTGACAAACTTTTTCCCATGGCAAGCTGGCAGACATTTTCCCCACAGCAAGCTGACAGACTTTTTCACTCTAAGATCTGTGCAAGTGGGATTCAAGCTTAGTTTGTGAGAGGCACTTTGATCTGTAATTTTGTCCTTTAGACCACTTAGCAACTGAGGTCCCCATACTTTTAATAATATTGAAAGTTAATGCAGAACAAGATTCTGTCACTCCATCATCAAAAGAAAAAATTTAGAATTGTACAGTTTTATATGATATTAGATATTTAAAAAAATTAAGCATAAAAGAAATTCCCTCTGAAAAAAAATTGCATAACTTATGAAGCATTGCTGCACCATTTTTAATTTATATTTAGATGTTTCAAAGCAAACAATTATCAGAGACCAGACGAGTTTGATTCAAAGTTGATGATGGAACAATTACACAGTACAGGTGTGTTAGAGACGGTCAAAATCAGAAAACTAGGCTATCCAACAAGATTACCATTTAGAGAATTTATCAAAAGGTAATATATATATATATATTTGTTTATATATGCCTTAAATTAGACAGTTTTGATGTGTATGGAATGTTTATATGGTCATGATTTTGTTCATCACTAAGAAATGTTGTATTCTTTTGAATTCTTCTGCCAACATATATTATATCCTTAATTATATATTTTATTTGCATAAATTTAAAGATATAAATGCCCATGTATGAGAAAAAAAGAGTTTTTTTTCTTTCTTTCCTTTCTTTTACTATTTTGTGTAAGAAATAAAAAATAAAGTTTGTGCATGTAAAGACAGAAATGTTTTTGAGTTTTTAAACAGAAATTTTGCTGACTTTGGATTTTAAAAGGTGATAAACCTATAGATCAATTATCAGTAGTAATATTGATATAAAACTTTTGTATGAAGGAGTATGTATAACATCCTTTTTAGAATATATATAATGTTGTATCTTCCTCAGAGTGTCATACACAAATGAGAATGTCAAACTCTGGTGAGAGAGATTTACCCTGAAATGATTGATATACACATTGTAATTACTTATTCTCTTTAGCTCTCTCTCTCTCTCTCTCTCTCTCTCTCTCTCTCTCTCTCTCATACAGCTCTCTCTCTCTCATATAGCTCTCTCTCTCTCTCTCTCTCTCTCTCTCTCTCTCTCTCTCTCTCTCCGTCTCTCTCTCTCTCTGTTGAATGGTATTTCTTTGTTAATGCATATCAATTATGTTATAGATACAAGTTTATAGCATATCCTCTGACTGCCTACGTAGATGAGAATGAGAAGACCTGTTATAATATCCTGTGTGCAGCAGGTCTTGGTGATAGTGAAATAGGCAAAACCAAGGTAATTCATTGATTCTTGTGTATAAGCAAAACACAGATAATTCATCAACTCTCTTTAGGTTATTTAACAACCACATGTATTTAAAGACAAAAGTCATAAACAAGCCAAAGGTAATCCAAAATTTTCTCTTTGTTGGCAAAATTAAGTTTATTCATCAACTCTTAAAAGCAACAAAATGATCATCTTTAAAAGCAAAACCATCATGATGATGGTAACATTTTGAATTTCAGCATCTTTCTTTTTTGGTAAAATCGAGGCAATTCAGCAACCTCTGTTGGCACTTTTTGTTCTCAGTTGGCTCCTAAATTTTAAGATTGTTTAATTTTTTGGCTCCTAGCCAGGGCTTTCTTCTTCTTTTTTTATATTCTATGAGATATATAAGATTTTGAGATGACAGTTGTTCATCCTAAATGAAAAAGAGGATGTTTTGATATCATGACAGTGTTGTTCATTGTCGATAACACACAAGTTCTGATATCATGACAGTAGTTTAGTGATTTTTTTTTAATTATCTTTCAGGTCTTTTTAAAGTTTTGGCAATCTGATAGGCTGAATTTAATTTTGGATGATAATTATTCTGATATTGTTACGGTTCAACGTATGGTGCGGGGATATTTAGCTCGAAGGCGTGCCAGATATCTTTACAGAGTTTACAGAAAACAGAAGGATGCAGTGTTTGATCTGGGTCAAACTGTTTATGATAGAGGTCATAAGTATTTCCATATGATGATCTCTTCCAGTGATCATGACAGAAACAGTTTCAGGGCAAAGGTTAAACTTAATATTTTCTTTACCATGTTTAATACTGTGAAATCATCAATTTCGTGGTTCTAAGAAAAAATTTCATTTTGTGGAGAGATGAATTCATGGTTATGAATGTAGTTTTTAAAGTGAACTGTATGTTGTAAAAACATCATCTTATTTGTTCAGTGTTACCAGATTACTCTACTTATTTCACTTTTGTCCTCAAAAAAGTAAGTTGTTTAAAACATATATTAAACTATTTTGTGGTCATGTAAATTTGTAGGTCGAGGTGTCCTCGAAAATAACGAAAATTGGACCACCACGAAAATTGATGATTTCACAGTATATGGTCATTTTGTTTGAGTAGATCTCCAGAATTTAACCAAGGTACAACATAATCTGTAACTCATAACGTTTGTAGATAATGTTTTGGGGAAAATTCTCTACAGGAAAACTTCAAATTATTAGATTTCTTAATTCTTGAAAATAATAGTTACAAATAATAATTATGTTGTATCATATGGTATTTTGATTAACCTTTTTGAACAAATTTACAAAATCAAAAACATTGTAATATAGATCCTGATGTTGTTATAGTAGATACACATTAGATGGATATTACTAAATTATTACTAAATATTTACCTCTACAGTAAACAACAATAGAAAACCGGTGTTATTACTGCATGGTTTCAGTAAATACAAATTACAAAAAAAAAGATCAAGTTAGTAATTAAAAGCTATTCCATATTTTCATAAATTTCTACAATAGCCATGAACCTTTTTAAAACTCAGAAACTCCCAGACTGAAGACTTTGTTTGCAAAAGATGTCACATTTTTAGTTTCCATATAAAGCTATTCAGTTCAGACAGTCTTTTATGATTTTTTAGGGTTTGTTTTTTTTAAGGATTTCATTGTATATTTTTATTTTTGTTTCATTTGATTGACAGCAAGAAGAAAGAAGAAGAATGTATAACAGACATGCTTATCAAGGTCATTCACCAAGGTAACAATTTGTTTTTTAATTAACTAAAAATTAAGTTTTAGTTATTAATGGTGTTTGATATTCTTGAATTCCTGAAACAGGACTCAATCTTGTAATAATACAATTGAGTATGCTGTTTTAAGTTCAACAAAATTTTGACAGAGCCTGTAATGGTGCAAGACCCTGAAAAGGTACTTTATTTTAAAGATATCCATTTTTATTAATTTAAACTTGTAATGAATTAAAATATTAAGCCTTTTACCTTTTTTAGACCAACTACTTTGGTAACTAACATTAATTATGCTGTTAGAATTAAAACCAAAATTTGAATGATACTTGTAATGATGTTACCTCGGGAGAATTACTTGCAGGTATCTTGGTATTCATTGTTAATAAATTTGTGAATAAAATAAAATATTGGTCCCATTTTAACTTTTTCAATACAATGGCCTCTGAAATAACTTTAATAATGCTCTAAATATTTCATCAGAATTTAGGATGGTACTAATTTTGTGTTAAACCTTTAATAGGTCCTAGTAACCAATTTGTTATGATTTCAAATGTTTAATTATAGATAACATATTAGGCCATTAGGTTTTTATACGCCCGTCTATGACGGGACGTATTATGGTATGTCCACACGTCATACACTAACTGAAGAATGCTTTGATCAATTTTAATGAAACTTTTGTGAAATGTTTGTATCTAAGGCAGAAAGCTCTCTTTTGTTTTTGAGATTTGTATGTTATCTCGTTGCGAAGTTATTTAAGGAATGACATTTGCTTTGACTGTACTGCATGGAGTTATGCACTAGAATGGACTGTCTCAAATAAAATGAAAGCCGAAGGCTTTCATGGTTATTTGAGACAGTCCATTCTACTGCATAACTCATTGCAGTACGGTCAAAGCAAATGTCATTCCTTATATTTACAATCCTTTGTAACTTTTTCAAATAAACGCAAAATATAAACTGACATTTTAACATTTTTCATGGAAGAAAAACCACTTTTACCACCTTCTCAAAATAATGGGTCATCCCCTGTCATTCAAATAGAACATTTGACATCTGACCCCGCCCACATGTATTTGACATCTGATCGCACCCACTGATCGATCTAGATATGAATTATTTATTAAATTTGATAAAATAACAACAAACAAGAATTACATTTTCAATTAAAAATTGAATAAACAATTATTAAAAGATAATTTTGTCAAAAAAGATGGATGAATGGATGCAAATGAAAATTCTATACGTCAATTTAGAAAACATTTTCCCGCAATCTGCGGGTAAAGTCTATGACGTCACTGTCCGCACGTGGAGCATTGTTTTTATGAAGTTATAAAGTATAGTCAACGTCAAATACTTTATTGAAACAAGAATAATGTAATTGTAAATATTGGCCTTTAATTGTCAAATTTTAGGCATTTTTTTGCATGTTGTACAATAACTGAAACTTCCTTAAAACTATTTGAATGGCTCTTTTGTGTTATATTTTTATCCATGACAGAAAGCACCCTTTCGTTTTTGAGATTCCTTTTTTTTGTCACTGCGGAGTTATGGGACTTTAATTGTCATGTTTAAGGCATTTTTCTTCATGTTGTATAATAACTCGAAAATGCTTTGAAAGTTTGAATGAAACTTTTGTGTTATATTGCTATCCATGTGAGAGAGCTCCCTTTTGTTTTTGAGATTTGTATGTTTTCTTGTTGTAGAGTTATTGGCCTTTAATTGTCAAATTTTAAGGCATTTTTTTGCATGTTGTAACTCAAAAATCATTTTAACTTTTTTAATGAAACTTTTTATAAATATCCGACGGACGTATCATGCGCTCGAGGTGCAGCATTTTATTTTCACATGCCATACACACTTAACCAATGCTTGTAAATTCAAAAGTTTCAGAAAAGTTGATAGTACATGTTATCTCTGATACAAAATATTTTAAAAAATTTTCTGAAATTTGAATTTATTGTTTGTCAGAATTTTGACAAGAAAGATTTATTCTATCAAAAATACAAACATTGTTTTTTATGCTTGCTTTATGATAATTATATTAACATTGTAATTTTATATTTTTATGATATTTTCAGACCTGATTATTATTCGCCTCACATATACAACAGAAATTATGATAATTATGATAATAGATATGAATATATGTCAACACAAGGCAACAATCCATCTAGAATTTATGACGTAAGTAGGATTTCCCTTTAGATATATATCATATATTTACATACATATATATATATGTATATATACTGACTTACTAACTTACTTAATTCTGTCCATGCATGAGAGCAGGCCTTCACCTCTGTGTTGGTTTCTGTAGTGGGCAAGTTTTTACATGATCGAGCTGCTTACCCTGTGCACAGCCCTTCTCTTTTCACATCAGGGCTGGGTACCAGACAATGGTGGAGTAATATAAGTATATATATATATATATATATATATATATATATATATATATATATATATATATATTTCATGGTTTTGACTAAAAGGGTTCAAAACAGACTAGGTACTAGCAAGAGTGTAAAAATATGTTTTTGTACCCTTTGAAGACAAAATTAAACAGGATATATAAGGATCACCCAGTTAACTTGTCCATTTGATTTGATAACATTTCTGCTACTTGACTTCTGATATTTGCAGTTTATTGTTCAATAAAATTGTAAAGTTTTCTTTTTCCTATAGAACTTTCTTGCTGTGAGTTAATATAACATCAAAAAGCTGTTAAGCCTATGGTCTTTGTTTTCGAGTGGTTCAAAATGCACTTTTACAGATATCAGTGCCTTGGCCACTTGGGTTGAAATCCAATTCAGACAGATGCATATGTTAAAAGTTTGTCATTTCACTTGCCAAGGTAAATGGTTATTTCTGGTTGCTCCTATTTTCTCCACCTTTCAAGAACTGACACCTGAATATAAGTCAAAGAATCGTATGCAGGGCATCAAAAACCATTATGCAACTCAAGACATATAGTTGCTTGTTATTTGTAAATCTTGTTTACTTTACTGATCTGGGAGTTGTTATGGTTGTTTAAATACTAGTTGAATATATTATAATTATAAATTATAATATTAAATGGTAGCTCAGTTGGTAGAGCACTCGCCTATAGTGCGGGAGGTCCCTGTTTTGACCCCAGTTCAACCCAGCATTTTTTCTCCTTCCTGTTACAGTTTTGTGGCCAGTGTAGCTCTTAGAAGTGGTGCACTTGCAACTGCGGCCATATAAATTCCATCTGAGAGAATTTAGGATGAGATTTCCCATAGGATCATGGAAAACTCAAGAATTACAGGAAAGGAATGTAGTGGTCTGGGTAGCTCAGCCTATAGTGTGGGACGGTAAGAGGTTCCATTCCCGGTCCCACCCTGCATTTTTTCTCCTTCCTATTACAAATATCAAAATTCAAACCTGATATACAAGTAATAACAATTCTAATGTATTATTGATATGGTTCTTGTCATTTTAACAACTGTTACAGGTGGCTTTAAGACAAACACTCAACAAGTTACAGAACATAGAGAATGATGTCTGGTGTAAACTTATATATATGGAATATTACAAACCAGTAGCCAAGTTTTATATTGTGGAAAGGGAGATAACTGTGGATGGACATTATGATGAATTTGATGGAGAAAAGTATGTATAATGCCGTAATGTTTTTTGCAAAATGTTCAGTGTTGCATCATGATGTAATGTTCAGCCAGCATTTTGTGAACAGAATTATTTGATCTGATTCATTGATTTACTCCCCTCCTTCCTCTCTCCACACACACACACACACACACACACACACACACACACACACACACATTAAATTTGTTGAAAATGGGTTCCAAGTCTGAATATACATGGATTTCATACCTATAAAAGTTTAGCTAAACCATAATTCCAAAACATTTTAAACAATTTCCTTTAAATTGTAGTATTGTTGAGTTTTTCATTTTTAAAGTAAAATATGTAAATAGCCAATTGTTTTTCTAAGTTACATCAATATTTTTTTTTTTTAAATGTTAACATCATTTAAATTCCTTAATATTGTTTCTATTCTGGAATGTGAAAAAATTAGACTTTTGAAAGCAATCAAAAATGTAACAAAATACAAAAAAAAAATCAAAATAAATAAATAAACAACTAGGTAAGCATTGAATAGTGAAATTTTAAAAATTACTAATTTGAAAATCAAAACTACATGGCAGTTGTGAAATGATCAAATGCTTTTGCTGATATCAACACAAGTAATTGTATCCATTTCTTGGACTTTATGTGGTTGGCTTGTTGAAAAGTTGCTTTACATCAATTTTTCAGCTATTGTCAATGAGAACATGCATATGGCATTAAATTTCTGAGGATTAATCTTAGAACAAGTTAATGTATGCTTGAGATATCTGAGTATTTTATGGTCTTCCTTGTATTAGAAATACATTCTAGCATGCATTGATTAAAATAAAACTGTTTTAAAATGTGTCATGAAGTTGTGAGGAACATATCTATAGAAAAATAGATTTAAAATGTAAGTAATTGCAACAATAAAAAAATTCTTATGTGAGGACCATGAGTTTGATTTTTCATAAATAAACCTTTAACACCATGCCTGGCACAAAATTTGTGAGACACAAAAAAAGGATTAACTTGAGTCAGGCTGTAAAACTTGTGGATTATAGTGTAAAGGGTTGAAATCTTTTGAGATTTAAATAAATATGCAATTTTGTCATTTCAATTTCAGTATTAGTCTTGGAGTATATCACAATCCTGAGAGAGATGGAATAGTGGAAGGTGTACGTAAAGGGATTGGAAAGGTAAATGAATTATATATATATATATAGTATACATCCCAAGGGCATGTTAATTTACTCAGTAAAATATGAAAAGGGATTGTAGGGATGTTACATTTTTATGTGGATTAATAACAAAATTTATTAATAACCATAAATCTATTTTTTAATTTTTAGACATCACAGTTCTTCAATTTAAAACTTCATTTTAGAATTGAAATTTTGCCAAGGAATATGTGTCGAAAATAGTAGATGTTAATTCTGCCCATAAATTCATGCCCATGAATTATATATATATATATATATATATATATATATATATATATATATATATATATATATATTTATTTTTTATTATTATTATTTTTCTTTTCTTTTTTTGATTTCATTAGAATAGAAGTCCGTAAATGTAATATACTTTTAATTAATACCTTCTAGTCAATTACACTTTCTCCATTTTCATTTATGTCATTATCTTAAAAATTTTCGAATATTTATAGGGACTGAAGATACATAAAGATTATGAAGGCAATGTTGTAGTGACAAGACTGGGTAAAAACAAAATATATATCAAGGATTATAAAGACCCGGCCAATCACTGCTTCGGAGCAGATGTTTTAGAACAGTTAGGAGAGTTAAACCAAAACAAACCAGTGAAGGTAGAACATGATATAATATGTATATATGATAAGGGCTGATAGCATGTTAATAAACACACACACACACACACACACACACACACACACACACAGAATATGTAGTACAGCTCATTTGTCATATAAGACATCAGACCTTAAACAGTACTTCAAGTTAATTCTGTTTTTAACCAATGAAGTATGAGTTATTGAAGTAGTTTTTATGTAGTTTCTATAGATATCTTGTCGGGACAAAAATTACTTTGAGTAAACTATGATATTAGAAATATTAAAATTCTTTTGCATTGAAGGAGATGTTGGTTTGGGGTGTCATTAATGTTAGTTTGTAAAATGTATCAAATATGACTGGAGAAATCATTGCTTGCTTTACCTGGTAAAAGAACATCTAAATCCAAGGATCATCAGGTCATGAGTGCATATCTTAGTGACAATTGTTAGAATCCTGTCATATTCATGGCAAGTTAACCCCAATTATTCCTGCTGTCTGTCAGTTCTTTATCAGATTGTGGCTCTCAAACTATTTGAATATTTTGCTCCAGGACATACCAGACAGTTCAACTTGAGCTTGAACCAACAAGTCTTAAATGATTTATTCAAACCCTAAAGTCATTTACTGCCTTGGTGACTTAGTAATAGAGCATTCACATAGAAACAGGAGGTTACGTGTTTGAACCCTCGCTGTGCTATACATAAGACTTTAAAAAGTTGAGTTATTGCTTCAGTGCCTGGTGCTTGAAGTATCAACTTGTTCACTTGTTGCCAATAAAAATGGATTTGAATAGTTTTATGCTTGTTTGTGGCATACTGACTTCGTGAGCTAGCACCTTACTGTAAAATCACCATAAGTGGATGTTATTACATGGCAGACCATAATACACACTTGCACATCTCATGCATACACAAACTTGTTATTGAGTTTATCCATAGCAGTTATTAACATTGCCCTAGTTAACAACATTACAACAAAAACACTATTGCAACAACAACCAAGGTCATAAATTCAACCTTATCATCTTGTTCACACCTCTCCCTGATGCTTAGACATACTTATCTGTAAATTGATATCTAGGTAATTTATCACAGTTGAATTGTTATCTAACAGCATTCAGAAGTTCAGAATTTCCAAGTATTGTAATGATGGTTTCTCGAAGTAAATATAACAAAAACAATTCAGCTTAACTTAAGCATATATTTTAAATGAAGAATGTTACAAGCATGTGGTATGTGCAGTCATGGCTACACTCTTGTGTCCAACAAATGCTGAAAGTATCCAAATCTGACATAATCTCAAAGGGAGGTAAGTGGTAGTCTATCACAAAACTTGTGCCTAATCACTTAATTCATTAATATTCACATACAGTTAATACAATGCATTCTAATTATCTTTTATAATAGATCTTTGATACAGAAGAGTTTAAGTGCCAGATAGGACTGGAAATGAAATCTCGAGGACATATTGATAAAAGGAAGTTACAAAACATGTGCATTATGGGTATAAGTTTTATCCATGACACAGAAGATCCAACATTGACTCCATGTTGGTTAATGCTCATAAATTTATCAGCAATAGACATGCTAGATAATCCTGAGGGTAAATATAGTTTGTTTTTTATATAAAGATAATGGTAAGATACAATTTTAGATAAATTCCGAGTCTATGGTATCAAGAATAAAAATGTCTACTGTAAACCATGTTTTTAGTGGCAGTTTTATTTCAGTGGAATTAGCAATTAGAGATTTGGCACTAAAATGAAATGGTCACTATAGAATTACAAAGAAATATCACCAAAATGGTCGATTTGATCTTGAGGCAACATTTTATGATAGTAGTCAAGTAAAGTAAATAAATGAAAATTCCGATATTATTTTGGATCCTTCTGTTCCAACAGATTGTTAAAATATAATTTTATATATATATATTTTTATTTTATTTATTTATCTATTTATTTTTATTTATTTTTTATTTTTTTTTTTTTTGTTTTGGTGCTTTCTTAGTAAGCAGTTTGGGACTGGACAGCTGTACACAATCAAAAGTTTTTCATTCTGCAAAACGCTACCAAAATTATAGTAAAAAATTGTGTAATGGGTTCAACATGGGTGTTAAGTAAAGTAGTAATAAGATGATTGTGAGATTCATAGTGATAAACTTAAACTGCCCTAAATTGTTTACCAAGAATAAATCGTTAAAATAAGTATATGCCAGTATAAGGTGGTTTACAATATGTGTATTAAGTACAATCAGTTTAGCAGTTGCTTTTGGTCAGCTACAAATATTATATCAAAATGAGATAAAACAAATGTGCCTACTGCAGTAAACAGATTTAAAGCCATGAATTGTTCAGTCAGATTTTGGCATTATTATTAAGTTTTGCAAAAAGCTTAGGATGGCTTATACATGTTGTGAAGAAAAACATTACCGTACGTAATAACTTTAGCATTTTGAATACTCTATTCTTTGGCAAGATGAAAACTGAACTAGTGGCATTATAACAAGGTTTTCTTTTTTTAGTGTCAAGAGACCTCAGAACCCAGTTGATAAGATTCATTGTAAACATGATCACATGCTTTAAACCACTCAATCAATGAGGTTAAAATTTACAAAGTCCATCTGCATTTAAAAGATTACTTTGTAAAGTAGATAGATAACTCTTATTCAAACTCCCAATTTGAACTTTTTAATAAAAAAAAATTATTTTTTAATTTTTTTGATAATTTATATATTGTAGTAAAAAATCAAATTGAACAGAAATTTGTTGAATTGACATTGAAAGATGAAGAAGAGAAAGAAAGTGAGATGATGAAGGTAGAGGCTGCTGAACGAATTAATAAAGCAGCCAAGGAAAACATGGTAATAATTTTAAATATTTAAACTTAAGTGTCTGGTTTAACAAGATTGACGACATAAACAGTCAAGGAAAAAAGGGTGATAATTGTGAAAGTTTAGTGGTTGTTGAAAAAGGACTGACGGCATAAAGTGGCCACCAAGAAAACATGGTTATAATCATAAATATGTATAGTTTAATGGCTGTTAAAACAGGATTGATTTAACGGTTTGAACCCCCGCCAGGTCTGACCCAAGACTTGAAAGTGGGTAGTGACTGTTCTTTCGCCAAGCATTTGGCATGACGAAATGAAAGTCACGGTTCTTTCAGAACTTAAAATAAACAAGGTCCCGTGTCATGGCAGGCATGGCAAGATAAAGAACCCTGCTGTATAATGCCATCAGCATAACACACAGGCAAAATTTCTGCACTTTCGCCTATAGCTGGCGATGTCTCGATATAAATGAAATAAACACCATTACTCAACTAAACTCAACTCTTAAGATTTGTCCTTCAACACAATATATGAAATTTTTGAGTTATTCATTTTGTAGTTTTATCAAGTTCATTTGCAATCATTTTATTTGTATTCAAAATTAATTATAGCAACCAGGAAGGAAATGGTCAAAATTAAACCAAAGAAAAGGTCTATCATCTAAAGAAGAACCATTAAGGAAAACTAGGCTAGAAATAATCCATAGAGGTGGTTCTCTGGAAGATCACATGAGCTACAGTTGGGATGAACAAAACTATGGTAAGGATAAGACTTAGTCTACTTTCAATGGAAAAGAGTTCATTTTATTAGAGAAAGTTCATATAAAAAGAAATGACAAATTACTCGAAGTTATTTTCTTCATCATTTGTCTTTTACATAACTCCCTCTTGATACCCTATATATATGTGACAGAACATGTCATTACATTATATCATTGTCATTACAGTTTTCATCTAGTATTTGTTCCACAGTTAAAATGGAGTGGTAGTGTTTGTTCCCACTGTTGGAGGTTTCACAACAGAAAAAGCTGCTTACAAATAAATTATTGACCCAGTGATAAATCACCATAGCAGCAACAGTTTTATTTCTACATGGATGTGCATAATGATTTTAAGTTATGACAACAATAAGTAAATATTACAAAACTAAATTAAGCTTATTTGATTTTATATGAAAGTTTTTTTTATTTTTCATGAAAGTTTTGCATAATTCACGGTCAAGAATACAGCGACTCCAACAGAAGTTTTTGTAGTATTTCACCAATTGATTAACGATGTATTACATGTATTTTCTAGCTTCAAAAAACAAACAGTTAAATATGCAAGAATTAAAGGAAGAGTATGAGTACTTTGAGCAAACAGAGTCTGTGATTGGTGGTTATTTAGGGCCAAGGCCATCAGGTATGTTTAAAATTTTCTAAAAGGATTTTGTATCTTTCCCTTTTTTACTGAAAATTTTTTACACTGAACATACATTTTAGAAAGCATTTTATTTTTTCCCCCAAAAATTGATTTATAAATGAATTGCAAGTGGACAAAGGAAAACAAAGCTTCTTGCCTGTATACAAAAAAGTTGTGAAAATACCATAATTTTGTCTCAAAAATCAGTGTGACATAAACATTTACAGCAAGTTTGAATACTGTTAATATGTGATAAGTGGTTTCCATTTATAATAAATTTGTACATGTAATATATGCTATGTCAATTACATGTAAATTTATTGGATTAGGGTATCCATGAACACAATGCAAATTGACACACACAAAAAAATGATGATTCCAAATTGAGTAAGTTTACCCCTAAATTTTTTTTTTTTTTTTTTTTGTTTTGTTTTTTTTTATTTTTTTGTTTTTTTTTTTGTTTTTTTTTTTTTTTGTTTTTTGCATAAAGAACACAGAAACTATCATTTTTCATATTGAAACTGAGTTGTCTCATATATATATTTATATATATATATATATATATATATATATATATATATATATGTAATTGATTTTGATTATGTAATATATATATATATATATATATGTTATGCAAAGAATGATTTTTGATGAAATTTCAGTGTGACTTTCATACCATGTTCTTAAAATTTGTTTTACAATTGCATTGTATTTTAAAAGTAAATTTTAATGGTATAAGGATGGTATACTTGATAAAGATCAATTTTCTTTATTTAAGGTAGAAGAGTTGGTGCTCAAAGTGTTATGAGCAGTATACCAGTGTCTGGTATTTCCAGCTCACATAGAAGGCAATGGGCAAAACTCGAGGCATCCATAAGAGAGGAAAGTAGAGAAGAAGGGGAGGCAATCATGAAAGCAAAATTAGAGGAATTTGATGATGATTGAACTTACTCCTTTATATTATTCATAGTGCTTTGGCAGAATTCTTCCATACAACATTTGAAGGAGTTGGCAATTATTTGCCTTTGAAATCATATGTATAAGAAAAGCAAAGTTTTCTGTACCATATTTAAATCTGCATGCAAGATGTAAAATAAATGAGATAATGAAAGTCGGGGCTTTAGAGTAATATGGCTAGGTCAAAATTATTTTTTATCTTAAAAGTGTGTTTAAGTGATCAGATCTATTTTGGTTGAGAATACTGCCAAGACCTTAACACAGAGACAGTTCTGTGGAAATATTTTATGTATATATATATATATTTAAAAGTGAAAACTATAACAGAATAAATATTCACACCAATAATACATGTTTAATTTTGCTGTGCCATATGTGCACATTTTGGACATTTTAGGTGCCAAAACGTAATAGATAAAAATATAATCCAATTATTTGAAAATTAATGAGTCCAAAGTTCCACAACTATTTAGACAAACAATTGGTTCTATATATAATGTTCCAATTTGGTCTTATTTTTTCTATTTAATGTAAAGTTTATTGATCAAACAATTTATCTGTTAGTGCATGCTCTGCATCTTGTACATATAATCCAAACTAGAAACAATTGCAGACATTTTGACATGTGGAAACAATTTTTCCAGTTTTTTCTTTTGTTTTAAAAAATAAGGTTAAAACTTATGAATTTTATATTTTTTGTACTGCAGAATTATTTTTCTATCTTTAAACAGTTATGTCAAAAAAGCTTAACTAGTAAGACAATTTTCCTGCAAATTGGCAAATGTGATGCTTGGAAATATATGTGTGTGTTTGATAGTGTGTATGTGTTCTATAAGATGGTATATGCATATTTGATTTATATTACATGTATGTCAGTGACTGCCACAATATGGCAGATGGTTAGAATAAATCTTCCTTGATGGAAGTTCATGTGTGTAACATATTTTGCCAGTTTGCATAGTTTTCACTTTGTTTTTTGGATTGTGATATGGACAAGGACTGGTATGTTTGTTTTATTATTATTGCAGTTTTAAAATTAATATAGCTTTATAAAGAATCACATCCTAAATGAGAAGGTTTATAAGTACTTTTTATGTTATCTAACCATTTAATCTGCATGGGAGAAAACTTCATGATCAGTCTGGGGTTTTTGATTTGCAAGATTTATAATAAATGTCAATCAATCGAAATAAATTGAAATTATCCAATTATATGTTTATTTTATAGTATGCAGAATAAATACTAATGCAATTTACTAATTTCATTAAATACTAACAGTTTTACATATGTGCAATATTTTAAATATACCAGTGATGTTTTATTCAATTATGTTTTAATATTAACGATATTGCTATGTGCTATTTTTGTGTATAGTGTTTAAAACGAAAATTGTTTTTATGTATAAATAAACTTATCAATCATTTTAATTTTCTAATATCTTGTTCCTGTACTATACTTATTTCAATATCCACTATGAATCCTTGAAATTTGTTTGTGTTATGTGTAAGAAACTTTGAGTATATAAGGTCAATCTAAATACAACATTTGTGGATAACTTTCTTTTGACTTGGTTCCTTTCTGGGTCAGATCAAGGAGTTTAGATATAATGTGTGTTATTAACTGTTTTGGAATGAAATGACAGGTAGTTCGGATTGAGGTAGTTCGGATGTACAAAGCTTCCAAAAGAGACTAACATGTTTTAATTTAAAATCATTATTTTTACAAGCATTTTTATATATGTTCACCACAGTAAAGGTTAAAGTTAAGAGTGTAAACAAATAAATGCTCATGGTCACAATATATACAGATTTGTTTGATTATAGGAGCATACATAACTGCATTTTTCTCACTTGTGTAAAGTTATATATATGAAGTAGCTTCATTACTGGATATATCGTTTCTAATTAATTTTCATGTTTGTTTTGTTCATGAATTTAAAATCGATTTGTTTGTTGTAATAGTTTAAATATAACATGTTTCCTATTTTGGATAATAAAAATTTTAAATTGTATATATATACATGTATATATATAGTCATATTTTTCAAATCCATTTTGTTATATGTACAGTATCTGAAGCACCTGACAGTACCACTGTATACAGTTTTCTCATTATTGTTCTCTACCTTCCATTTTTCTTTGTTCAATTTTTGATTTCTATACAAAACCACCATTTCATGATCACAAATGTCTTAAAGGGTACCTGCAACCAAAAAATTTTTTTATCACAATTGTTTTATATATTATTCAAATATAATAAAATTGAAAACCGCATCAAAATTGGTAGCAAAATAAAAAAGTTATATATCAACGTATGTAGAAGAAAGAAACGACTTTGACATGTACCTAATTATGCAAAATAGTTCGTTATTATTTGGGTAAGCAGTGGGCAATCTTATAAGTAATGAATTTGGAGTATAGCCATATTTGAACCAGAAACGGACGAAAATATTTGTGTCGAGTCCCGATCTAATGGAGAATTTTGAATAAAGTTGGTTGCATTGTTGAAAAATACATGACAAGTGTTAACTTGTCAATAACATGAAAATTGGTTTTATCTTGACTTTTTTTTTAAGAAATGAATTATTTTATTAAATTGGACTGGACTCAGACTCGAAAATTGTGTTTGGTTGCATAGCTATAACAAAAAATACGCGATTAGTTTTAACTTGTCAAATACATGAAAATAAATTTATCGTTGACATTTTAAATTGAATTAAATATCAAGTCGGACTGGAGAGACTACCGGATGAATATTTTAGAACTAATGTTAGCACCGACTACATATCAATTTGCAATGTTTATTCACAGTAAAAATTCAAAGACCGTGATGTCAAAAACTTTTAAAGTAATCTTGCGGCATTAAATTTCCTTAATAATTGAAAGATGTTAACTTTATAAAATTTGTAACATAGCTCTTTTCAACTGTCCGATGTCTAATTAATACTGGGGTAATTAAAAAGGGAAAAAACCCAAGATATTCCATATCATTTTTTTACGCAAAAATATAATTGTTTAAATTGAAATGACTCGAATTTTAGAATGAGACCACATTTAAAAAACGAAATGATAATAATAATAATAATTTTATGGATTTGTATGTATGACCAAGGAAAAGTGAAAAGTAAAATCTTAATTAAATCAAATGCTGTAAGTAGATCATACCATGTTTTAAATAGACTACTCTGGTCGTCATTTTTTGATTTTGCCTAAAAGTTATATTTTATTATTATTATATTTTATATTTTTATTATCATTATTATTATTATTGGCATAAAAACTAAGGAAAAATTTTCTTTTTCTTACTTTTTTAAATTTAAAAATGAAATATCCATTTTTCCAAAATGAAATCTTTATAGATCTACTGTATATGACAAAAAACGTCTACCAAATAAAATGGTTTTGCTTTACTCGAACTGTTAATATATTATTGTATATAATAGGTCGTTAAGATAACTTTTCAACCTGCAAATAAGAGGTTACATTTTGTTAATTACAGGTGTGGGTCTAAAGCTAAGGAATGTGTATAATAAACAAAAGGATTAATAATAATCTTAATTATCGGTACATGACAAAATAATAATAATAATATAATAATAATACAGTTTATTGCATAAAGTACATGTACATACTTATAGCAAGAATACATAAAGATAGATCATATATGACTGTCACAATTACATCACATACATACAGTAATATTACAGTATCAATGAATAAACAAGTTATAATTTGAGCAATGAATCTCTACGCTTAAATACAAAGTATAAGAATTTACCAAGTTTGTTGACCTTGACTGTACTGTAATTACATGATAACAAGAGATAGAATTTATAAAGATTAGGCCAATGGAAGAAGTATCTAGAGAAATATCTGCGACGCAAGTTAGAATAATAAGGACAAACAAGAAGTAAGTGATATTCATCTTCAATAACATTCATGTTGCAACATTTACAAAAACGTACAGATTTATCAACATAATTGTATCTCCCAGTTTCAATAGATAATAAATGTGAACCAGTACGAAATTGGGTTATAATAAATTTAAATTTAGATTCAATATCAGTTGTTAAATAACTTTCAAGTGGAAATAAAGATTTAAAATTTCTAAATACTGCATTTTATAGCATTCTGCAACAGTTGCTAACCATTTTTGCAAAAACTGATCATTAACCCTTTGTTTTATGACAACAAAATCAGGCATAAAGAAATCTTGAAAGTATCAGTAAAAAGATTGACCAAGGTTACATAAGAGTTCTTTAACACTGCTGGCCCAATTATGACCATTATAATTGTTACCCTTATCTGCATCTATGCGCAGTATAGAATATATATAATATTATAAAGAAGTTTTATTTTGTAAAATTTTTATCCATAGAATCATCTTAAATATTTAAGAAATCCTGTTCTTTTGAAGAGCGCGAACGTGCGTTCCTGTTTAGGTGACGGCCATCTTGTTGTCAAGGATGTTAATTCCACTTCATTAAATAGTTTTCCCGTAAAATAGTGATAGAAAGTTAAACTACGAGTTTGGTTTTAACTTATTTTAGTAGTTGGTAAATAATATTCTATTGGGGTATGTTACTTGTATGACGTCACAACACTGGAGCCTCGATATCGACCTTTTTGATTTGGAGTTCTGTAGATGTAATAGAAATTCACCGATATTTTCCTTATTATGGAATGGAATTTTATGGAATTTTCGTTAAAGCTATATTTAAGTACGACAAATAAAATATGTAAAAACTAAAAATCGTTACAGGTACCCTTTAATGCCTTTAATCTTTAATATCTTGTATGAATTGAAAGACCAGGTTCTACAATTTGTTTATATGTCATCAGCAACTGAAAATTTTGCAACTTTGCAACCTTAAGGTGGTAGACATTTAGGGTCAGATGACATGAAATAAAAACATTCAATGTGGTCTGTCCTCGGGTAAAGAACTCAGAAGCTTAAGATTGAATGATATGACTTAAAATTCATCGAGTTTGAGTAGATGGCGGGTAATAAACCATATTAATATTGTCTTTGCAAAAGACAAAACCATTAAAACACTTTCTCCGCATTCAAAAAAGTTTATAAAGAGAAAGTATATAGGTCTTTCTAAGGTAGCTCATAAATAAACCTTTTCTATCTCTGTTTGAATTGGCATCAAGTCAGTCCTAGTAAAATTTTCAATACCACAAAAATAGTTATTCTATAACAAGTAACTACATGTTTCCTAGCTCCTCCTCTAAAGCATCATTGTAAGGAACGAAACAAAATAACAGTTCTGACCACTGCCATAAATTGGATGTTTTAATACAGAAACCAACTTTGAAAATCCAGACTGTGTAACCTAGTTAGTTTCTTATTGGCTTTAGTGAGGTTTCCTTAACCGTTCATTATCCGACTGCCTTGATATAAATAAGATACTCTTCACAGGAACGCAAGACACAATCTCTTGCTCATATCTTCTAGATAACACACACTAAATGAAAACAGTCAGTCATTATTTTAAATAATTAAATTTCATTGTATATTAAAAAAAAATTTACTGCACAACTAATAAAACACAACACTGATAATTGAATAATAGCATGAATGGCGTTTTAATGTACCTAAGAATTACGACAAATAGTCGACGTTGTTTTCGTTTGTTTTACAATATATATATATATATATATATATATATATATATATATATATATATATATATATATATATATATATATATATATATAATGTACAAAACCCTTTTCCAAATAATAATAATAATACCAATAAAAATAATAGATTAGAAATAACTTTTCATTTTTAAAAACAAATTGAAATTATAAATATATATATTGTGAGGCTAGTAACTTTACCTGTTAAACACTTCCACTTTGTAAAACAACAAACAGACATAAAGTTAAAAATTTGTATTAATTCACAGATACTGAATCATTATTATTATCAGCAGACATCTTGTTGTTACTCAAGACAGATTTTCTCAGACGTATCTCGTCCTACTTTTCTAATGCGATCAGGTTAAAATTTTGTCAACTGGTAGAATTTGACCATGGGTAGGTCGCTTCCCCGAATCCGGGTCTTTTTGTCCTGATTCCCGTTCGCCCCGATTCCCGTTCGCCCTGGGTTGATTCGCCCTTATTCCCAATCGCCCTGGGTCGATTCGCCCCATTATATAAATATAAAACAAATAAATGCTTATTATATAAATAGTGAAAGTATTTGAAAAAAATTCAAGGTAAAAAACTCTTTATAAGACTAAGTCTCAGATGATATTATTTTTAATTTAATATTTAAATATTATTTTTATATTCTAGTATTAATTTTATATATTAGTATTTATTTTACATAATTTATTTGTTTTTATTAAAAAGTTTATCAATTAACTCTATGATTTTATTGGCAAATTAGGACATTTGAAATTGTAATGAACTTTAATTTGATTACACAAATGAGTTCAGTTCATGTCATATCAATCAAGATCACCAAAGATCTATATGTTGAACATCCCACTCTTCCTGTTGCCTAATTACAAAAGCCTTTGACTTCACTAGATGTCATACAGCTTGGTGTTCTCACACATGGTATTATGAATTGACTCTACGAAATTGCAATATTGTCAGTTTATGGTGCAGCATTATCAGAGTAAACATCTGATTTGATTTACTTATTGCATGATGCCTGATGTTAAAACCCTTGATCTTGTTCATAGCTATGTTCACCGGTTAAGAAAATGGATGAGGGATAATGATAAAAAAGTGTCTATTGGCTCATTCACAGATGTTCATGGTGTTGGAGGTCAAATGTTGAAAAAATCAGGAACTATGACATGAGCTATGTGAGAAGAACCAGACCAGAAATAATATTTTTGCAGATTGGTGGAAATGACATTTTTTTAGACATTCCAGCAAAAATGTTACAGATGACATTATTTCTTTAAATCCAGTACTCCTCAAACTGAATGTGAGAAAAGTTATAATTGGCTCAGTGTTTGCAAGACCAAATCCAAGGAATATGTCTGCCTCTCAATATGACAGGTAAAAAGTCAATAAAAAAGATTCTGTACAGGAAATTCGGTGCATGTTCTAAAGCCAAGGATAGTAATTTTACAAACACATTTTTTTCAACACAATTTCCCAAAGCCAAACACTTTTTGTCAGATATTGTGCATTTGAATGATAAAGATAACAAAGAACTGTACTATAGTATAAGGAGTGCATTACTTTATGTGAATGTAGGACACTTTATTGATACAATTGATATGTTTATATATTTATCTATGCCACAGTGGTTTATTTCATATGTATGTACGATTTTCTGCGGTTGTACTTGCACTTTGATATCATGTATTTATAAAAATGTAAAACAATAAATGAAATAAGCAAAACCTTTCTTGAATTGTTATTTTTTTCAATTCTAACCAGCCTACATATGATAGAAATAAATGAGTTAATTCACTCATTTTCAAGCAAACAAAGCTAATTTTGCAGAGTAAAATAACCATTTATTTTATCATTTGTTGTGCAACAGAAATAGCAACAAACTCTTGTATTGGCAAATGCATACTTAGGCATGACTTAACAGATCATCTTCATTAAGTATATTTTGCTAGAAAATATTTGTATAATCTGGATCATATATAAATCGACGTAACTAGATGAACATCCCAAATAAAACTGACTGGGGATGTTAAGGTTTTGGTATACACTTGGAAAATTAAACGAAATTTATTGAAGTTTGATTTCAATTCCATGATAACACATGGTAATTTGGGGTTACGTGAGATGACGCATGCGTGTCCAGATCAGTTTTTAACGCAGCAATGACTCGGCAGTTATCCACGGGTTTTGTGGGCGGGCACGTAACCCCTAATTACCATGTGTTATCATGGAATTGAAATCAAACTTCAATAAATTTCGTTTAATTTTCCAATTCCATTTCATTACACATGGTAATGAGGGGTCACGTGAGATTTTTAGAGCCTGCTGAGTCAGTTGCGCAATATTGAACATATTTAAAAACCATATCGTATTATTATGTACAATATTTACATTTATTTATATATACATATTACTTTTGCATTCGATCAAGAATAGCCTGTGAAAACTGTGTATCAACTGTAACGGGTTTTTTGTAATATTTTCGGAAAGTCGAATTATTTGTCCATCCAGCACATCGCATAACAGTTGACAGAGGAACATGCACATTTGATGCAGATGTAGTTGACGCAGACCGTATACTGTGTGGCTTAAAAATGTTTATATCTATGCCTGCTAATTTTAAAACAGTTTTTATCCATCTAGAAATAGTATCTTTTGAAACTTTTTTGTACGGCATCGCAAAACTAATAAACAAAGAATTTTCGTTATTGCGAACCCGCGCAGTATTTTTTAAGTAAGCTTTCAATAACTCAACCACACATAAGTTGGTATTAGGTTCATATTTTTGTATAGCTATTTCGTGTAAATGTGTCCCCGGTCTTGAATGTTTTAATAAATCGCCTATTCTAATTTTTACCACGTTGTCAATAAATTCTATATTTTTTATGCTCATGAGATGAAGTGACTGTACTCGTTGACCTGAGAGCAAACCTAACAAAACTGTAACCTTGTAAGTTAGTTGTTTTAAAGTTATTACATCGATTGACGGCATATTTGCTAAGAATGATAAAACTTTTTCCACATCCCATGTTACATTATACCGTGGTAGAGTCGGTTTTAATAAAAACACACCGCGCATAAATCGTTTCACTAACGTATGATGACCAACAGAACCTGTATCTGTAAATATTACAGTTGATAATGCTGATCTAGCAGTATTAAGCGCACTATAACCTAGACCATTATGAAACAAGTCAGCTAAATAATCTAAAACTAATGTTACAGATGGTGAAACGGGATCACAACCCCGTTTAATACAAAACCGCATCCATCTCTGGAGATAAGTCCAATACTGTGATTTTGTGGAATCTCTCCATGACGACAGTATAATGTCTGAAGCTTTTCCCGATATACCTTTGTTTTGGAGGGATTTCCTGACAACCTGAAACCTGTCAGGTGGAGCTTGTTCCACAGTGGATGAATGATTTCGCTTTTGTGTGTTAATTTTAATAACTTTTTTGAGTTTGGTAACAACCTGGGACAGTCCACTAGAAGTTCCAGCAATTTTGGGAACCAATGTTGCGTTGTCCATAAGGGTGCCATTAACAACGCTTCCGCTCCGTCCTCCTGAATCTTTTTCAAGACCATGCCTATCAAACTAAATGGAGGAAACATATAATTATAATTAGAACCCCAATTTTGTTGAAATGCATTTACAGCTATTGCATTAGGATTAGGCCTCCAGGAAACATATGGCGATATCTGATAATTCAGTCTGGAAGCGAAAAAGTCAATATTAGGGGTTTTAAAATGATATATTAGCTTTTTAAAACTTTCTGTACAAAGCATCCATTCAGTATCGCTTTTGCTTTGTCTTGATTCTCTGTCTGCCCTCGTATTTTCAGAACCAGGCAAATGAGCTGCAGATAACCATAAATTTCTCTGTTTTGCCCATAGCCATAACTGCCTTGTAATTTTGTTACAAGTGTATTTAGTACCTCCCTGTTTGTTTATGTAAGCGACAGCTGTGGTGTTATCAATAAGAAACTTTACATGAGTGTCTTTGTCCCCACAGAATGATTTAACCGTCAAATAAGCTGCCAGAATTTCTAGATAATTGATATGATAGTCACTTTCTGATGTATCCCAGAAACCACCTGTGGATAATTGGCCAGAAGTCCCTCCCCATCCTACACTGCTTGCGTCCGATGTAAGAGTAAGTGAAGGCGGGGTCAATGTTACTGATTTTGCACTTTGTCTGATATTGTTTTTCCACCAATGAATATCCTCTAGACAGTTTGATGAAATTTCCATAACCGCGTCATAATCACCTTTTGATCTTTTAAGTTCATTATTTTTCTGAATTTCAAGTTGTTTATAAAACAACGCTGCATGGGGAACTGCGGGTTCAAGTGCGACAAATGAACCAATTAATTCGGAAAATTCACGAATCGTACATAAATCTTTATTAAACAGTTTTTCACACAATCGTACAATTTTATCCCCTTTATCAGGCGTAACACTAACTGTCATAGTCTCTGAATTCAAATTAAAACCCAGGAAAGTAATTATCTTGGTAGGAGTCAAAACAGATATTGATGGATGTACTGTGAAACCTAATTTATCCATTAATGATACAGTCTGATTAATGTTATTTTTACAACTACTGTGGGAATTCCCCTGAATCAATGAATCGTCAATATAACCAGTTATGATAACACCGCGTTTTCTGAGATGCGAGAACACACATTTCAAAACTTTAGTAAATACCCTAGGGGCACAAGCTAAACCATTGGGTAAACAAGTAAATCTATAAATTTGGTCTTTCCATCTGAATGATAAATATCTTCTATCCCTTTCTTTCACAGGAATGCTATAATAAGCATCTTTAAGATCTACTGATCCAAAATAACAATGGGGGGTCATCAGATTTATCGCTGATTTCAAAGTATCCATTTTAAAGTGGTAATTTTCTACAAATTTATTTAAGGTTTTCAAATTTAGTATGAACCGGAGCGTGCCGTCTTTTTTCTTCCTGGTGAAATATTTGACAGAAAACCTTCACCAGAATTTTTGTGTTGTTCAATTATGTTTTTTGAAACAAACAATGATATTTCGCTGTCTATGTTACTTATTTCTTCAACAGTGAAATGGATTTGATTGGGAACCCTGCATTGTATAGGGCGGTCATGAAACTCAATATTTAAACCAGATATAGTTTTTAATATCCACCTGTCAGTTGTTACATGTCGCCAGTTTGACAAATAATATGCAGTTTTTCCTGCTTGGAAATTTTCTGGCGTATTAGATAGCACTGGCAAATTAATTATTGAATCTTGGTTAGAAAGTTTAATTTCAGGACTCACCTCAGATGCTATCTGTTCCACTTGGACTTGGGACTTTTCCCTAAAAAACGCTTCCCTGGGGACGATTTTTGTTCTGTCGATTTTTGATAATTATTCCATTTCTTGACTTGAACAGAACTATTGGATTGGTGATATTTTTGGGAAGTTGGTCTTCTGAATATTTTTTCCCTCTTATATGGATCGACATGCCTGTTGTTTCCTTGATTTCTTTGATTGTTTTAGGCAGATCTTCCCCGAAAAGATGACTTGTGACTTTCCTGTCTGAGTTGCAAAGTTTTCTGTACGGTTTAGCTAAACACCAGCGAAACCCATCTTTTCTGTAATTATTAAGCTCAGATGTTGAAGCGCCTAATAATCTGAGAGCATCCGTCCCCATTCTAACCATTTCCACAGTGTTGAGCGTCTTCTTTTCCTTTTTTGACGCGATCAATGTGTTGGTTAGCTGAGTTAATGCTACAATTCCTTTTACCAACATATTTTGAATTTTCTGTAATTTTATGTCATTTGACCTCATACGTGAGGTACCTTCAGCCCATATTTCTGAATTTACTTTTGGGGTGGTCAGGTTAAGGCAGTTTTTGGGTTTGTTATATTTATTTCTTGTCTCCCTAATTTTGGACACTTGCACACTAGATTGTACTGAAGCGTTAATGGTCTTAGCCAAAGTACAATCTATCTCGTCACTTGTTTTGTCCTCACTGTCATAAAACTCTTTAGCTTCGTTCAAAAGTTTATTTAATTCTTCGGAAGTATCATTTTCAACTTCCTCCTCTAATTCTGGATCATCCAGACTATCTAAAAGTGTGTCAAAACCGTCTGAAGACGCTACTGCAGTTGGGTTCTTATCAAGCGCTCTATCATCAGAGCCGCGCGACTTTTTAGCTACATGCGCAAGATCATTTTCCTCGCACGACCGCTTGGCTGGTGCGGTCTCTTTTACTGTGTTATTATCACTAACCTTAAAGTCTTGTAGTGTTTGAACCAGTTGGACTTGTGTTTGTAGAATTAGTTGTAGCATTTCCTGGGATGATACTCCTTCTTGCGATGTCCCAGGTACAGGTTGCGCGTCTGCATGTACACTTTCATCATGACATTCATTTTTGTTCGCCAATTGTGGCCTAGAAATTATTTTTTCAAATATATTATCACATTCATCGTCTGCCGACATATTGTGTGTTATCAAGATAATAAAACTCTAATGTGTTGCAAACCACAAAGAGCAATAATTGCACCTTTGACACTTAGGTCCTGTGCGTATATCCCAACCTGGAAAAGTGATTGCACTTTTAACTTCCAGGAGGTAAGTTAAGATTTATATATTTTAAACACGTTACAATGTGATTAGAAAAATTCTACAGTAAATCCATTAAAATATCCAAATATTTCTTAATAGCTATCGTAACACAACTTTACCATTCAATGGACACTAGCGTACTGATCTGGACACGCATGCGTCATCTCACGTGACCCCTCATTACCATGTGTAATGAAATGGAATTAGTGTTTTTCTGCTTAGTTCATTTTTCAGATCATTTCTTTTCATTTTGATTATATATATATATGTGTGTGTGTGTGTGTGTGTGTGTGTGTGTGTGTGTGTGTGTTGGGAGGGCGGTACACGGGTGCGCCTCATCCTACTCAAGAACGACAACGAAGTCAAATTTCACTTTCTGGTCAATTTATTTTGTACATAAGGAACCAAAGACCTGTAATAGACAATATGATAAGGACTACATAATAACTGTGCATGAAAAATATCATTTATCACAGAATATCAATTAATTAATCCTTCAAACATTAAAGTCTTGATTAGTACCGGTGTGAAAAATATCAGCAATCTTAGAAGAACTCAAGATCTTTTTTTGACCAAAAAAGTACCTAAGAAAAATTACTTCTATTATTCTAGCACACTAATCACTACAATAATACTTTACTATTAAAGGTATCAAATAAAACTAAGACTAATAATAAGACTTACTAAATAAACAATTAGCGAAAAACAATTTCAATTTCAATGTTTAAAAAATCAATTATTAAATCACAAATTCAAAGTAAAAAAAATTAAAACAAGCAAAATAATTTTAAAAAAATCATATTAACACTTACCCCTAACTGTGCATATATTTGGTCCAGTATTGGCCTTAGTAGTTAAGTATACAACCAATTAAAACAACCATCATCTAAAAAAAATAACAATAACAAATGTATACACTTTACTCAACAATACTTTTTACATATAACAAGATCACTTCATGAATATTCATAATGTAGACAGGTTCCAAATATACAATGTAGCCTTGCACAAAGATTTGCGATCAGTGTAAATAGCACAGGATACCTGTCTAGATAACGGCATGGCTGCTTAGCCAAGCATGCACAAAGAATTTCCGGCCATCTTAATAGAAAAATAATATTTTTCTATTTCCCCTCGATTTAAAGTCACACTCACAATCTCAAACGATACTTTAGTTTTATTTACAATTAATCAGCAATAACTCAAAATCAGATGATAAACAATGTGTACAGTTTAAAATATCCCACTTTCAGTTACTTCTTTAACAAAAAATATATTTTTATCTTAAACAATTTCAATAAAAAAAAATTAAAAAAACCTTTCACTTACGAAATAAGTCTTCTTCTTATTCCGAATCATTTTTTTTTTCTAATTCCGATTCATTTTTTTTAAAGGAAAATATCCTTTAGTTTTTCTTTTTTTTTTTTTTTTAAAAAAAATGCTGATTTATATACCATTGCTAAATTTTCTAATATATCTTGTCTTGCCCGTCCCCTCAGCAGCAATGAATATTGGGCAGTGGGACCACGTGGTAAATACTCATGAATATTAATTAGCTAACAAAATATTTCTTAATCAATTACAAAATTTTTTAAAAACTAGTAAACACTGCATGATTCCTAGTATCATCACTAAAAAAAACAACCAGTATGAAAAATAAATTTTAAAATCTAAAACAAAAATGTGGAAAATTTCAAAATTCTGTAACTTCTTTAAAGGAAAGTTTAAATTTAACGATACATGCTACCATAGAAACATATTCGCTTCCGAAAGAATGTTGCAGTATTTATAGCTTTGCCTGACCTTAGACGATTTTTATGATACTTACAGCTGGACTGTAGTTGTTAACATTCTTTAAATCTCACTTTTGAATGTCACATAAAAGTGGTCATTTAAACTCGATAACTTTCTCTTAACCAAATATTTTAAACACCCTGTGACTGAATACACAGAAATAACCTTTACACAGAAATAGCCTTTTACATTTTAACAGTTAAAGGCATATAGGCTAATATGTAATAATAATAATAATAAAATGATGATAATATTTCTACCATGTTAACACACACACACACACACACACACACACATATATATATACTTTTTTAACGTTAACTTCTGCATGGAAGTAAATGAACAAAAGAAAACACAAAATTGAAGACATAATTTATTTGCACTACAGTTATTACAACATATTATTATTATAGAGCAACAATATAGCAAAACAATGAAAAACTAACTCTCAATTTCTATGCACTAGAAATATAAATTTGAAATGTTTTTGTCCTTTCTTATAACTTTATGTCATTACCAAATTATTCAAAGTTCAATTGATATAAAATCACACAGAGTTCACTAAAATACAATGATATGTATGTTGGAATAAGACTGCCATGAGCCTACTGCTCTGTGAGAATCATTTCTAACCTTGGCAGTCTTATTGTCCAAAGACACTTTACTGGTCATCATTTGGGCATACAAATTAGCACATATTTTCAGAAAGTGAGATGTTGACACTTCGTTGTTTACGTACCGATCCAAAGCAGTTTGTATATTATTTTCAAGTTTGGTCATTCTGGCATTAATGTCCCTTTCTAAATCATCTGATGTTATTTTGATTGTCACCAACTCTGCCTCTCTTCTTAGTAATGGAACCAGACGATAAAATCCTAAACCTGCCTCTGTTGCTTTTGCATTAAGTCTATGATGCCAGCCTGAAAAAAAACAAGAAATACAATAAATTATACTATGACAATGATTCCAAAGTTAAATATATTACATGCTGGTAAAAGTAATTTGTAAGCAAGTTACAGAAATAATGTTGTACCTTCCACATCATTATTTGCTCGTATAGTCTGGCCAAACAAACACCAACTTGGAATTGTAGAGACAGTATTCTGCATCCACTGTCGCTGTATGTAATTAACTAGCCTGTTCAACTTGGCACTGTTGGCACGTTCTTTTAACATGTTGAAAGTCTGCTGAATATGGGCTGATGGCAGGAATGGAAGACATAGCAACTGTCTAATGTATTTATACATGGCCTGGTGTTGTGGATAGCTTGATGCTTAGCCATATTCTTGGACATGTCTCCAGACAACCTGTGACCAGTTGAACACACAACCTTTTATTGCAACATTTGGAAGTACTTCCTGTATAGCTTGCTATGCACCTGAAAAACATGATATTTTGGTATAATAATATAAATTATTGTAATATCTGGTTGTTTGTTTGTGTTTGGGGCTAAATGCTAATTCATCAGTCTTAAATACAGTTAAATATACCGATTAACTACATTTTCATTAAATAATGACTGAATATTAAACTTAATTTTTCAGATAACTCTGCTTTCATTTGCATTTTTAAATCTGGAGGGTGAACATGTGCTTGTGGCCCTTTTACAAACTGCTCTTCCTTCTGCTAAACTGTTGCATGGCAACGCATTGTTACAGATATTTATTTATTTATTTATTTTTATTGACCAAAAGTTGTAGTCTGTTTTACTGTTCGTTTCATTTTAAAAAAAGCCAGTCTGTATTTTGTATACCACCCTTACTTACCTGAAATACCTATTAAATGTCTTATTGATGGCAATCAATCATTTTCTATAGACTTATGAATTACAATAGATTCAATCACTTACAACTGGCTAAGTTTATACCTGTGAAGTTTGTGTACTGCATGCAAGTTGTAGAAAGTGTGAGAATGGTGATATGATGTACTTGTATTGTTTTAGGGAGGTATATATACAGGTGTTTGAGAGTTGTATTTTTACTGGCTTGGAAGATGTACTGCAGTGTGTGTGTTAGTTAGAAAGAAGTTTGGGGGGATTTTTTTTCACAGCTAAAACTGTAAGTAATGATTTAGTTTCTAGGGTCTTATTTTTTTGTGAAAAGAGAATTTTTGTTTGAGACTGTGTATTCAGAACATAATGGAACTGTATAATTAAGATTCTCAAACCATACTTTTAATTTTGCATTGACCATATTTAGCCTTATTCAGATTTTAAATTAATACGAATTTGAAATTTTCCTATGAGAGATTTAAGATTTTATAACAAACAATTCAATTATGTTTTGAGCATTAATTGGATATTATTTTTACATGGGTTATATGGTTGTTGATTAGCTCAGATGATAGAGCAATGAGTTTATAAGCTTGTGGTCATGGGTTCGAATCCCAACAAAGCATATTTTCTTTTTATTTAATGAATTTTGTTTTTGTAATTTATTGATTTATTTGATTATTTATCTATTAATTATTTATAATTTATTAAATAATTTATTGTTTTTTTTATCTATTTTGTTTGGTTGAAATTATTTTCATTATCTGACTATATTGACTTGGGTTACTAAGGTAACTGTTTCAGGGAAACATTAATTATTATTAAGGCTGTGAATTGTTTTAATTTAATTAGCTTGGAGCTAAATTAATTTATACCGTATGGTACGGTTTACTCTAATTAAACCGGGTTTAATTAGAAAGGGTGTTTACCTGCACCAATGGAATAAGGTATCCAGATCAATATAATCATTAATCAAAATTCAACATCTCGTATATGTTTTTTTTTATCTTTTGTACTTTTGGTTTGGTCAATTATGGGAAATTAAGGACTAGGAAAATATACAATGTAACCAATAAAATATTGTGGATGTAATAAAGAGCCAGTAACTGAACTTTGTTTTCTTTACTAATGCATTGTAACACGCAATTTTTTCGGATCTTACACTACATCTTCATAAAGTTGATGCCCTGTCTACACTCTGAAAGTGTAAAATTAATGATAAATCTACAACTGTAAAAGATTTGAATATTTAAATGTTTTTACTATACCATGATTTAAATTACTAATGAAATATAATGCATTACCTTAACACCATAAGAAAATCCATCACTTGAAACCAGGAGTTTTCCACCACGTTTACTCCCCTTTTAAAGAACTTTAAAAGTTATTGGTCTGTTTTCAATCTCTGTTGGCAAGTCTGGTTCAACATTAATAGACCTGAAAATAAAAATAAAATCGAATAATGTGTAATGTAATTTTACCAAGATGTTTAGGAATAAGCTTAAGTTACAACTGTTTATATATTATTTACTTATAAATTTGAAAAGAGATTTATTAACAAGTTATGTTGTTCCATTAATTCCGGGGGTCTTCAACATGTCTGTTGGACATGCCGAATGTTGCTTCCAGGTCCATATTTTCAGCTTCGCCATCATTGGAATGGGATCTGGGTGTGGCCTTAAATAAGCAAATAATTGTTGTAAGAAACAGGGTGTTACGGTTACCCAGTACAGATCACAAGGTATAGTAGTAACAAATGCTAATAAACTGTAATTCCTGCTATCCTGTGGTAGAGAATAAATATAAAATATTCTTACCTTTCAGGACTATTGACGTGTGGTTCTTCCGCAACACTCTCATCATCATGATCATTTTGGTGTAGCTGAAACAAATGAAATAAATTCAGTTCACTAGATGAGTAAAAAATAAAACTTATTTAAACCAAGTTGTTAGGAATAGAATTAATCTAAAATTTCTAAACCATAATTTATTTAACCAAATAAATTGCAATTACTTTTGGTAAAATATCTGTCATAAAATTACCTGGTCATTTATTAATTGCATCTCTCGTCCGGTGCATGGACCACAAACAAAAATGTATCTCCTATTTCTTATAGCATCTCTATATTGTTGTAATGACACTCCTATAAAAAAAGATAAATGCATACTTATTTTCTGTACATTATTGAACAGTTCAAAAAAATTATTCCTTGTCAAAGTATTTGATATATAAAGCCAGTAGGTGTTTAAAAAATATATATTTAATCTAGTTTGGGAAAACTCAAAATCTTTTTTTATTTTTGGATTTGAACAAAAGTATATTATAAAAATATAATAATTTGAAATCAAGTAAAATTAAGAAAGTATGACCTGATCTATTAAAATCTTTAAGTGTATACCTGTGTTGCACTTTCTGTGTTGCCATTGATCACAAATATCACAGGCAATAGCATGCTGTCTCTGCTTCACTCTCAATAAACAGACAATGATATGGTAGCCGTCATCAAGTGTGAATAAAACCAAAAAAATGCATGCTGTTTTATACCCCAGTGAGGATTAAAATTGTTTAACTTAAACTAATAAAAAACATTGTTTAACTTACAATAACTAATAAAAAAAAAACATTGTTGAACTTAAACTGATAAAAACAAAACATTGTTTACTTAAACTAACTAATAAAAAAACAATCTTAAATGATGACAAATATCAACTGAAGTTGCTTACAAAAATATTTTTTTATCTGTTTTGCATTAAAATAACATTACTTCTCAACATAAGTGTTTAATTAGTTGCATAAAAAAATAACAAACAACACAGCTTGTGTCTTCATGGGTCAAGATACTTTGATGTATATGGACAGCGGTAAAACAAAGCAGAAAAAGCAGTCATCCGCGGTACATCAAACAAATACCCGGTTATTGTTCTTTTAAAACAAAGAACTATGCACAACCAAATCGTCATTAATGAGAATGTAATTTCTAGTAAAAAAACTTTAAGATTACCATAACAAACTTACATGTCTAAACGTGCGGCTCCAGGCGGAAGTGTATTTGTATTTGTAGGGCGAAACGACTCACTTTCGGGGGGCGAAACAACCCGGGGCGAATCGACCCGATACCGCTTTCCCACCGTTTTTCGGAATTCGGAAGGACTCCACAGAAATTTCGGTTAAAACCAATAAATTCCAGAGAGTTTTTCTTTTTTGGAAATTTTTTTCCTTCGCTATTTGGAGCACCACTTTAGAGAGCTGATACACAGACACATACTTGCTCGCAAGTATACATTATAGTTAAAACGATTACAATTTTATTGTATGTTAAAAGAAAAAGATGTACGTTTCATTTGTTACGTTTTCGTTTAATGACATTAAATAAAATAAGTGACCGGAAAAATTATCACTTTCTAAAAATAACTTCCTTTATTTGAAACCTAAATGAAAATGATATGATACATTATGAAAGGCAGGTATTCTGTAACCTCAGGTTGTCCAAAATTATAACTGAGATATTGAATTAATATTTATTCTTCTTTATATTAAATTCCAGCATGATAATAAGGATATGTACATCAAGACAGGACGTCAATCGTGGAATCGGCTCAATTAATAAAGCCTACAAAAATAAATGTAGCCAACGTTTAGAAATTATTGAGGATCGAAGTCCAACAAATACTAAGTTAAAAATGATACCATAAGACACATAAAATACATAAATGGAACATATAAAATATGTAAGTTACACATACCAAACAAAACAAAACAAATAATGAAATAGAAAGGATAGCATATATAAGTCAGAAAAATAACAGGTTGCACACCTTCATCTATTTAAAACAAAATGCAAAAAAAGTGATTGAGTAATCAAAATAAAACGAAGTCAGATATTTTTTATTGAAGATACTCATCCTTAAAGATGCCTATCAATTCAATTCACTTAAGGCTTTTGAAAAAGGTGATTTAAGTTTATCTCAAACAAACATAATTTTCTAATATAAATGTATTATTTAACACCACGAAAACTTTATTTTTTCAAAAAAAAAGAGCCTTAACCCTTTTCAAAGTCTTGTACAAACAATAATTAAACTAAAAGCATTAAAAGTATATCTTTGTATAATGCATAACATACCAAATAATTAAATTTTTAAGATACCTATTGATGACAAAAATTGTGCCATATATCATATCTTTCTTTATTTAAAAATGTAATAATTATCTGACAACGTAAAATAAAAACGAAAACACCAAAGCAAACATGATTCAATAAAATAAACATACCAGTCTTTGTCCAAATCACGTATAGTTATACACGTTATAGACATTTATCTAAGAAATTGATTGCATTACTTTGGTAAAAATACAATAAAAAAATTCTTAAAAGCAAAACTTTTAAAGTAAATTTGAGTTTTTAACATTTTAAAACGATTTTAAACAGTCATTATTAAGTTTCTGTGTAAATCCCTTAGCATTGATTAACTGTAAAAGAAAATACTTTCTGCGAACCTTTACATTACATTTGACTATGGATTGTTGCAAACATTTTTTTTTAAAAAAGTTTAATTATGATGTGTCTCATGTGCAAATTTCGAAAATTAATTCCTCATCAGTGCCACAAAGGCCGGATAGATAAAAAGGAAATCCGAACATTATTGAATCCAAAGTTTCAAAATCGAAATTCAGCTTAGGAATGATTTGCATGAGAAATCAAATCTTAGTTTTAAGTTAAAACGACTGAAAATTTTGCTACATGGTTCATTTTCTTTCAGCACAAAGTATTGTTTACTAAGTAACTAGCTAATTGAAGTCCTCAAAAAGTTTAATGGCGGCTATCACAGTATTTGAGTATGATGTCCTGTTTTAAAGGATTTGCTTTTGGAATTGTGATTTGAACATGTGTTAAAATTAAAAAAAAAACAAAAACAAAAACTTCACCGGTATCAAGCAGATACCCTGTCATTGCAGTTTCGTCTTTGTCAAGTGATTGATATTACATATTTACTGGTAGTTATCTTGTTCTTATAAACGCTTTTCACTTGCTTGTTAAATAGAAACAAATAGTTTGTGTCAACGTTTTTTATTTTTAAATCAAAAACATATTTCCTGGAGAAAATTATTAGCCTTAGATGATGTTAGGTAGAAAAAATACAAATGACCAGTTTTTTGATTGATTGTTCTCGCAATTGACAGAATGCTGAAAAGGGAAAACGCATATTCTTTCAAATTTTTAATAGTTTCACCGAAACATTGTAAGCAACAAAATAAAGATGTGAAAAACTGAAAAAAGTGTAACTTCCGAAAACCTGCTTCGTATGGGACCGAGAAATTTGGCCTGTTTTCAGAGGAGCCTGTATTTATAAATCCGTAGTCCGATCCGGTCCGAATCTCAACCATTTTAGAATTATATCAAACGGGGAATTGGCGAAAGTGGTGGGATAACACTCTCAAAAACTTTGATCGTACACGAATGTGAAATTCAGTTCTTGATCTTAACAAATATCTTCTTTTGTATTAACCCAAAGCTTACAAGCTAACTAATTAATAAAACAACAACTTAATATCCAAAATGGAAACATGAAATAGCTGCTCGTGTTAATAAAAACACAAGGTACAGTTTCCGGATGAAATTGAAAAAAAAATCAAAGTATAGTTTTTATGAATTGTATACACTATTTACATAATATGAAGCAAAAATCTCATCCACATTACTTAAAACGTTATTTACAAGCCCATCCGGTATTTCTATAAACCGGTTTCCGGATCGTAGTGACAGGAACCTTTTGTTATTAAAAAGTGGATCTAATACTTTATTAAAAGTGTCAAATTATAAAAAATATTATAATTATATTTTTTTATGAAAAAATATTTCTTAATAATTTTGCATTGCCCAAGTGAAATAAACATAATTGTTTTTGAAACGTTCTGATCTCCATAATTAGACAACCAGTGACCTTATTGAATTTAGGGAATTATCTCGGGTAAAAACTTCAAAGTAAAACAAAATCATCAGAAAGACAATAACTGCAATAATTTTAAAATCAATCAATAAAGTAAACAATTAAAATCGATTATATTTTTTATTCAATTACATCTGTACAGGTTTTTCGCAATTTGGATTCTGGGAAACCGGTTTGTTGAAGTTTATTTTAAAATAAACAAAAAATAATAATTTCGAAACTGGTTTTGCGTGTTCTGTATATAATGTTGATCGGTTTTTAGACGGGCAGGTATTCGGAAGTTGCACTGAATTTTGCTAATTCCAAAACTTTTTACCTAGTTAATTCAAAAAGACATCTTTACACATCTTTAGTCAGAACAATAGTGTTAATAAGTTGAATTTAAAATCCGAATCTAAATAACCAATGAAAAACAATTACAAAGAAAGTGCCTCTGATTACAGTTTCCCAAATATTTACTTTAAGAGCTGGAGCACCAGAAATCGAATTTTTTGTACACGAAATTTTTTTTCGTGTTTGCCTCGCACATTTGTGGACTAGCGATTCGAAGGTATAAATCTCATTGCCGTCTTCTTTTCCGGTATATGAAACCGTGTCCCCAGCTGTGGATATTAATTGATCACTTTTTATTTGAATTTTAAAAAGTTCACAGTATGTCTTTTTATTATTCAAATCCGAATTAAAATCACTTGAATTTAACATTTCGAGGATAGAATGATTTTGTGTGTCGTTATATCTGACAAAAACAATACATTATTTGATGTTTTGGTTTCATTAACAAACACCCCGACTTCAGCTGCAATATCTTTAAAACTCCATTCCGTTCCCGATTTTATCTTTATTATGTAAAACCGATACCATGGAAATGCTTTGTGTAAACGATCCAATATTTTCTGATCATCCTCATCTTTTGAACTATTTTTATATAGTTCTCGGACTTCTCCGTTACATAATTTATTCGTGCATGAAACAATTTCTTTATCAATTGCCAGACCAATATCCTTAACATCATCTTCATATTCATCTATAAGTACTTGTGACTCATTTTTCCCCTGGAGTTGATGGGAAGCCACAAGTATACTGTAGCCTTCAAAAAAAAAGATAAAAGAGATTCTGAATGGAATTGAATACGGCCTGTCCATTACAATATCCAAGCTCATTCGATACTTTTAAAAAAATATAATTTGTTTTAATAGTTCGGCCAATTGATCTAACATTTTCATAAATGCTATCACATTTTTTCATCTGTTCAATCTATATAGTAGAATCTGGGTTTAGTAGAAACAACTTATAGCTGTCCTTGCAACTCTTGATTTTTGACTCATCAAGAGAAGTTATAAGATCAGGAACAATTAAGGATACTTTCTCAGACAATTTTTTCAAATCTCCTTGAATTTTCTTTTGTGGGTCATATATTTCTGTCAATGTAGTAGAAATTTGTCTTAAAATTTTGTTATTGTTATTTTCAAGTGTTTTAAAGAAACCACCATTCACAAGTTCACGAAGGAAAGACACTGTCACTGAAGGAAAGTCTGAAAATGTCTTTTTCTGATAGTCCGCACCCATTCCTCTGCCCAAAATATTGGCATACTTAATGAAAGCAGCTGTCGATATCCCTTCAACCTGAAAACTTGCCAGACCAAACATGATCAGCAACAATTCGGTATAAACTTTCATCTAAAATGTAAATGATAATGATAATAATGAATTAAGTCGAAACTAAAAAGTTTCGACTAAGACAAGTGTAAACTTTAAATCAAACATTTAACTAATTTTACAGGTTTTGTAGATAATATCTACTATCAGGAGAAACGGTTTTACCTCTCCTACTTGTAACAAATCTCAAGATATTTAAAAAAAAAATAAAGTTTTTTTATTGAGAAGTTGATAAAACGTCATTGATAAATGAAACAAATAGGTTTCAGAATAATGGGATATATAAACCACGAATACCTGCAAAATTTTTGATGTGCCATTTGTGCATATTCCAAATTCAACAATCATTCCTCATCAGTGACACTATTGGCCGAAAAGGTTGATAGATAAAAAAAATAAGTCAAACAGTTGAAAAATAATGTATCTTAAGTTCTAAAATTATACGAATACAATCAAGCTAAGGAATGCTTTGCATGAGGAAACAAACCTTAGTTATTAATAAATTTCAAAAATTAAGACGGCTGAAAATTTTGCTAAATGGTATTTTTTTCTGACAGCACAAAGTACTGTCTACTGAGTTATGGATACCCTCGGGGAGATTTACTCCACCAGCAGCGGTACCGGCTCAGGGGTAGTAAATAAATAACACAAATACCTGCTAATTGTTTTATGTGCCATATGTGCACATTTCGGAAAATCATTCTTCATCAGGGACACTAGGGACCGAAAAGGTTAATACATAAAAAACATTAGTCAAACGGTTGAAAAATATTGAATCTAAAGTTCCAAAACTTAATTTCATTTTGAAGAAACTCTGCCTAAGATTATTTTGAGGAGATTGATCAAAGTTAAACAAAAATATAATTTCTATCAAAAAAATGTTCTAATAAAATTATGTTTTAAATTCTGACAATACTTAGCTGTGGAACCATTTTGACGGTAAGATTTTGATTAAGGATATCATCTGAGAATTTTAATGAGGATTCTTACAATCAGGATTTTAGTTTTTTATTTTCGTATGTCCCTCATCGTCTATTTTTCAAAACCAGAAGCCGTAAACATGGTGCTCTTATTTTTGCAAAATTGACAAATCTTTCAAATGCACTTCAATAAATATTACAAATTTTTCGACGTTTCCTTCTTCTTTCCATTTTGAAAACGAATTTTTAATCATTTGGATGAAATTATTTTTCAATGCAATGTCAGAAAGGCCGTTTATCTTTATAAACAGGTTGTATTTGTGATTTTTATCAATTCAGATAATTGTGTTAAAAATAATTAAAGGGTAGAAATTTTTTCATTTAAAAATGTTAACTTTATTTTAATCAACTAGATTACATTGATGAGGATATTTTAAGATCAATTTGATTTTAATAACTTCTAAAGAAATTTTTGCTTAATAAAGAAGAAAAAATATAAGTAGAGCACATAAGCAAATCAATTATAAAATAGACTATGTATCGTATGGCCTAAAGAATAAGGGGCAGAAAATCCGGATGAAATAATATAAAATAAAAAAATGCGCCCGCCATTGTTGTTCGGTAACAATACATTAAATCGGTTCAAACAAATGTAATTTAAACATTCATGAAAACATTAACAATATCAATTATGGTAACGGCAGTCTAAATATCTTGACCAAAAAACCCAAGTTTCGAAATCTTTATTTTTTTCAAAAATAAATTATCTGTCCTAAATGTATATAATTAAGAAATTACAGTTATACAGTTTAATTTTTCGACAAACGTCCATTTCATTTAGATTTTAAAATAGGCAATTTCAAATAAATATTTTAGTATTATAATGGAAAAATAAAAACATTTAACGGGATTTTTTACCATAGGAAAAAAAGAGGTAAAAATTCTAGTCAAGGCATTATTTATCATATGGGTATTTTTTATAGAATATATCATATATTTAAAGTTTTTCGTAAAAAAATTTGTTCTGATTGTTTCCAATAAAATTTTGTTTTCAAATATTTGAAGTAAAACTGGACCTTTTATTGAAGTCCTTTATTATTTATTTATGTATCGAAAATCGTTAAAAACTAAAATAAAGAATGGAGCTTCATTATTTGCAATGAGGATTATAAATTTGAATTTTTTCATTCTTTCATAGTTAAAATATTTTATGAGCAAATAATAATAAAAAAAAAAAAATTAAAGCTCGATTGACAGTTAAGTAAAAATATTTGTTAAGAAAACTTTGACTAGGCATTTAATGAGAATAAAATATATATAGGGCTACTTATAACTTTGAATCAAATGCAAATTTAAAATTTCACTCCAATTGATTGCTAGAGTTGTATCGATATCAGTGCCAATTGAAAAAACAGTAAGTAATTTTGTAACTGTGCTAAATAGCGATTTGATACAGATAAAAAAAATTTAACGAGAAAATGGTTTTTGTAAAATTTCTTAGCTGGATTTGGATTTTAAAAATTTGGAACTTTTGATTCATGAATTTTTTTTAAAAATGTTTGGAGGATTTTTTCTGTATCAACCTTTTCATCACCCTAGTTCACTGAAAGAATTTACGAAATGTACATCACAATTTAAGAATTATTTTTTTATAGAATATATATTTATATTATGTATTAAGATAACAATATGTATATAATACAAGTTCCGCATCAACGTTTTACTATTTCAAACATAACTGTAAATAGTGTCAGAGAACTTTGTCAAACATCCCACCTGGTACAAATCAAATTTTGTTTCCTTGGTATTAGTTTAGTATTAATTTATTTTGTAATAAGTGTTTGTTTTTTTTTTTGTGTTCACTGTTTCTCAAATATTCATGTACAAGGGTTCTTCGATATAACACCTGTATAGTATGATATCGCAAAAACTATCGACTCAAATAATGAAATAAACACAATATTCTTTCAAAGTTTTCTTCATGGTTTGAAATACTATATAAATAGGCTCGGGAGACAAAATTCCAAAGGGGAGACAATTAGCCATATTTTCCTCAACCAAGGTCATTATTTCCTCTATTTTACCGATTTCTTTTACATTTTAAGCCTATTTAAAATGCAAATAAAAACTATTCAAGTAACTGGGTTATACCTTAGCTAATATTAGGTAGAAAAACGTAAGTTTCAGTTCCAAGCGGTGAACATTGCAATACCCCATGGCAATGTTGAACGCTGCTTTGAAGATTGTGAATTGTTTTTTACTACGTTATTAGAAATTGACCAATAAAAACTTAAGAACTTAAAGAACAAAGGAAGATAGGCCAAACTGTTTATTGATATATAAATTTCAACGCACGGTAATAATGTGTAAATTGTAAGAAAAACTGTTAAAATATATAATGTATGAATAAAGCAAATGGAACAATTGTTTAAAAAAGAAAGTTTATTGAAAATGATTAACATATAGACATTTTTAATCGCAAAAATGGCGGATATGATCAAGCATAAACACAACAATCTATGTCCAAATCACAAACCCCAAATAAGGATACAAGATTCAGTTTACCGCATATACTTTAACCAGAGAAGTGACGTCAGGGGCTCCCGAAGCAACTCCTGCGTAGCTAGCCTAAGTCGTCACATGTAAAATCAAGTTTTAGAAAAAACGGAGCATGAAAGAAATCAAACAAACATACCAGTCCGTGTCCATATCTAAATCCCAAAACAAAGTAAAAACTTTGCAAACTGGCAAAATATGTTATACACGTGAACTTCCATCAAGGAAGTGAGGCCGGGTGCTCCAGAAGGGTAAGCACCTCCTGTCTAGCTAGCTACACCCGTCACGTGCAAGTCAATTTTTAGAATGAAAGGAACAAAGTATGGTAAGTCAAATATATCCAGTATAAGTTGGGATACAGTGACTACATACTTATCAACAATATTGTGATGACGGCCATAAAACTTTTTAAGGGCCCTGATTAGCCTAGGCTTGCAATATCCTTGTGTCAACAATTTAATTGTAAGTAATTTGCTTCGTTGCAGAAAGTCCCCATAGTGGGAACAAGCTCTACCGTTTCGTATTAACTGTGAAACACATACACCATACGCAGGAGAAGCAGGAATATTACTGCAAAGAAACGGAAAGTTGACAATAGAAAAATTGAAGTCATCACGTTTGTCGTACAGCTTCAGATGTAACCTTTCATGGGTGTCATAATTGAGGTATAAGTCCAAATATGAAGCAGAACATGGAGAATCTGTCGTGTCTTTTATTTCAAGCTCACTTGGAAAGATGACATTCAAATATTCTCCAAATTTGTGATTATTTAGAGAAAGAACGTCATCTATATATCTGTATGTGTAGTTGAATGATTTTGCGACAGCATTTTCTCCAGATTTGACAAGGTTCTGTAAAAATTCTGATTCATATGAATAAAGAAACAAATCAGCAAGCAAAGGTGCACAGTTTGTGCCCATTGGTATACCGATTGTTTTGTTGAAAGATAATATTGCCAAACACAACAAATATGTTGTCTATCAAAAACTCTAACATTTTGTTGATGGTATCTTCAGTATATTGTTGTTTGTAGTCTGTATGGTGTTTTACAAAATAACCAGAATCCCTCTTGAGCACTAGATATTTATATCTTGGTTTACCGTTTTTGTAAAAGAATGAAAAGTGAATGATTTGTTTTAGACGTTCTTTCAATTTAGCATGAGGGATAGTGGTGTAAAGGGTAGAAAAATCAAAAGTTTTTATACTTTTTACCGAAGATAGAGTATTAGAAACAAAATGGTCAAGTAGTTCTTTAGAATTTTTGAGAATCCACATTTGGTTGATGCCAAATGTAGAATAGACTTTATCTGAATAAGTCTGAAGGCCATCTTTGACAACTGTCAAAATTTGTGTTAGAATTACTGATAATGATTTAGTAGTACATTTAGAGGAACCTGCTATATATCTTTCCTTGTATGGATTTTTGTGAAGTTCTGAAATCCAATACATGTAAGGCAGGTCAAGTTCTTCCTGTTTTAAATTGATTCCAAAAGACTCAAGGACTCCCCTATGATTGTAAAGAACTTCATCTTTGGTAAAATTAGTTTTGGTATAAGTAGGATTCTCCGATATACTTTCTAAACCAAGCTCCTTAATAAGACATTCAACATAGAATTTCTTACAAACGAAAATAATGTTATTAGAAGCTTTATTAGCCGGGACAACAACATACCTTTTATGTATGTCAGTAAGGATCGCAGAAACCTCAGGGTTCCTGAGCACTAAAGAAGGTTTTGTACCCATAGACCCATTAAGTTTTGCAATCCTTGACTTGACAAAATTTCTAATAGTTTTTATCCAGTCGGATAAAGTATCAAGCTCTACGTCTTCTAATTAAGCCCAACCTCTAGCATACTCTTCAACAGAATCCATAGTAATTTTAAAAGTCTGTCCCCAAGTGAAAGGTTGAGCCTCCCTGTATTTAGGGCCTTTTGAAAGAAGACATCTTAATTAAGTATTGTCAATTATATTGAGATCACCTGTTACTACATGCCCAGCTGGTTTATAAATATATGGGGACGCTGAGCAAGAGCAGGTAGGTGGAGTAAAGTTATGAAAGTTTAGGCACTGCAAAGTTTGTTTATAGTTGAAAATTTTGGATGCAATGGGTTTATTGTAGGAGTAGGAAATTAGAGGTGGCGAGTTGAAATAAGTAGGGACTTTAGATTGTACTACTTTGTTAAGTAGTATATTAGAAATATTAATAGCATCTATGCCTTTGTTTGCATAATGTAATTTAAGAAATTGGCGACGGTTGTCGTCCTGTATATTGTGTTCCTGAGCAGGTTTAAATAACCTTTTAAATGCAATATCCATGATAATAGCATTAAGTTTAAACTCTAGTGTATTAAACTCTGTAGTTGTTTTGTATATGCATTCTTCTTGTAACTGATTTAGACGGGAAAGTGATAAAGAGTACAGTTTGGTTCGAATATGGTGTAATCCGAGAGGTTTCTGAATGAATGGTAAAAGGTTAGAAAAACTAACATCATGGATATTGGGTTTATTGTAACTTGGATGTCCATGACTTCTTTTGTTACGTGTAATTCTGTTAAACAGGTGTAAAACATTAACATTTTTACAACCTGGGCTAGAAAGATTTCCTACTCTATCAACTTTATCATTGCACCCATATGGTGATGCAGTACCTAGTTCTAAAATGATAAAGCACATTAAAATGTTTTGGTCAAATTCATGCAAAAAAAATCACAATAATATTTTACTTTAGTATAAAATCCTCCTTACATAGAAGTTTCTTGCAAGGTATTTTGAAACATTTATTTGTTAAATGGAAGACAAAAAAAAAAAAAAAAATTAAAAAACAAACAAACTTTACTTCATAAAAGATTATTGGCATTCAAAAAGATTAAGAGGATGCTATCCACACGTTGTTGTTGTTGTTAAAAATTTATATGAATCCAAATCCAGCACAGGAATACTTTGCATGAGGAATCAAACCTTTTTTTTTAAAAAAAAAATTTCAAAAAATTAATATGGCTGAAAATTTTGCTAAATGGTATATATTTTCGGATCATAATTCTTCAAGCTGATGGAGGTTGTGCTTTTGATAGACTGTCACGTATCTTGGTACCAAAGGGGGCAAACGTTTTGCCATTATAGGATTCTTTTGGAGCTTGATGGTCATAGACATAGAAGAGTATTTAACTAGACAAAACTGGAGACGTTAGGTCTAGAGTAAAACTTATTGTTCATAAGTACACAGTTGTACATAAACGACATGGTAAGCTTGTCCTTCCTAGATTTAAATAAATTTGAATTAGTGTTTTAACTAGAATCTGTAAATTTCTTGAATGTTCTAAACATGATAAAAAAAACTTCGTCGTAAGTTACTGCTGCTATTTTAAGGACTTAGTCATATCGTGCTTTAAATACCCACATTTTGCCATTAGCCATATAAAATACGCCCGTCATTTTGTTCTGTAACAATACATTAAATCGCTTCAATCAAATGTAATTTAAAAATTCATAAAAACATTAACAATATCAATTATGATAACGGCAATCTAAATATCTTGACCAAAAAACCCAAATTTCGAAATGTTTTTTATTTCTCAAAAATTAATTATCTGTCCTAAATGTATATTATTAAGAAATTACAGTTATATAGGTAAATTCTTCCGGCAAACGGCCATTTCATTTAGATTTTAAAAAAGGTAATTTCAAAAGAATATTTTAGTATTATAATGGAAAAATAAAAACATATAACGGGATTTTCTACCATTTTCTAGTCAAGGCATTATTGATCATATGGATATTTATTATAGAATGTATCATATATTTAAAGTTTTTCGTAAAAAAAATTGTTTTGATTGTTTCCAATAAAACTTTGTTTTCAGATATCAAAAGTAAAACTGGACCTTTTATTGAATTCCTTTATTATTTATTTATGTATCGAAAATCGTTAAAACTAAAATAAAGAATGGAGCTTCATTTTTGCAATGAGGTTTATAAATTTGAATTTTTTCATTATTTCATAGTTAAAATATTTTATGAGCAAATAATATAAATAAAATTTTTTTTTAGAAATGTTTGGAGGATTTTTTCTGTATCAACCTTTTCATCACCATAGTTTTCTGAAAGAATTTACGAAATGTACATCACAATTTAAGAGTTATTTTTTTTTATAGAATATATATTTATATTATGTATTAAGATAACAATATATAATACAAGTTCCACGTCAACGTTTTACTATTTCAAACATAACTGTAAATAGTGTCAGAGAACTTTGTCAAACATCCCACCTGGTACAAATCAAATTTTGTTTCCTTGGTATTAGTTTAGTATTAATTTATTTTGTAATAAGTGTTTTTTTTTTGTTTGTGTTCACTTTTTATGAAATATTTCACGTACAAGGGTTCTTCGATATAACATCTGTATAGTATGATATCGCAAAAACTGTCGATTCAAATAATGTAATAAACATAAGATAATAAAGTTCCAAAGGGGAGACAATTAGCCATATTTTCCTCAACAAAGGGCACTATTTCTTTTATTTTACCTATTTCTTTTACATTTTAAGCCTATTTAAAATACGAATAAAACTATTCAAGTAACTGGGTTATACCTTAGGTAATATTAGGTAGAAATACTCGGTAGAATCCGTAAACAAAAACGTAAGTTTCAGTTCCTAGCAGTGAACATTGCAATACCCCATGGCAATGTTGAACGCTGCTTTAAAGATTGTGAATTGTTTTTTTACTACGTGATTAGAAATTGACCAATAAAAACTTAAGAATTTTTGCTAAGATATAATACATAATTTTAATTTTTGAATCCATATCTGAAATGCGTGACGATACGCTGATTTAGGTAGAACTCCAGGGCAATCACCGATGGCTGAGCCAAGCGCTTGTCGAAACTTGTTACAACGCCCTGATAAAAACATATTTAAGTTTTAGGTATAGGTGAGAGTCGTATGGGGCTAGATCTGTAGTTACTAGTGTGCGTGACAAGACGTTTAATTTCAGAAATTGGTTCACAAGCTGAGATATATGAGATGCAGCATTATCATGAAGTAGACTAAAATGTCTAAATCATGACACAGGGCATTGTTTAAGATAACATTTTTTAATATTTTAGTTTAACACCTGGGTAATAACATAACACACACAGTTGGCAGTTGGTCAAAAAGTCGATACTGAATCTGAGATTCAAAGATTAAAACTATATTTTCTTGGTTTTTCCTCCATATTAAAATATATATAAATAAACAGTTTGGCTAACCTTCAGTTGTTCTCCGAATTTGCTGTAATTACCTCTCTTCAATTATAATATTATAAAATCACAGTAGAAAGACATACAGTAAACAGAGGACTGATTTTTTAACTGCGCAAAAACAAATGTAGTTACCGATAGAACGTTTTTTCTCCGTTACATAATGCACGTGACTCAGCCATTTCAATGTTTATGGTTACTAGATCCTTATTTTTAATACCTTAAATGGCAAACACACGTCACTAAAACGTCATGCATGACAACTATCTTTTTAAAATAGTCCTTTAATTCGAAAATTACAAACCACACAATTTAGCCTTAGCTATTTCGTTCTTATATAATTCATATATATATAGTTTTTAACTAAGCCAGTGTTCGGTTTTTACAGTATTTTTATTATTAAATTGTCATTGGTAGTTGATGAACAGGTCAATAATAAATCTTAGGTTAGAACGTTACAGATCTCTTTTGCTTTTAATCAATGTTAAAAAAATATTATAAAAATATTTTGGTTTACCTTTGATTGTATTGAATATGATGTTTGTTCTCCCTCTTTTCAATAATGTTATTGTAAAATTAAAGAAAAAAGAAACGCAAAAATATGCATCAAACAGTTTTTAGACGGATTTTCTAACTGCGCATTTAGCAATGTAGTTGCTTATAAAACGGTTGTTCACCGATTGAATAATGCACATGCATCGTTGATGATTCGTTTGCAATATTTACGGTTACTAAGCTTAAATATTGCAAAATAACAACACCTCACTTAAACGTTCAGCGCATGACAATATTTATGGGATTTATAATAAATGACGTGTTTGATTTTATCTGTTAATAGACTACATTAAATCTATTTAATTAAATGTTCTTCAAATTTAGTGTTATAACCTTTCTTCAATTATAATATTATAAAATCACAGTAGAAAGACATGCAGAAAACAGAGGACTGATTTTTTAACTGCGCGAAAAGAACAGTAGTAACCGATGGAATATATATATATGTTTTAACGCCTGGTCATCATGTGTTAATTGTAAGACAAACTGTTAAAATATATAATGTATAAAAAAATAAAAATTGAAACGATTATTTAAAAAGAACCTTTATTGAAAATGATTATCATATAAGACAAATTATATCGCGGAAATGGCGGATATGATCAGGCATAAAGTTAATAGTCCATGTTCAAATTACAACCCCAAAATCAGGGTACCAACTTTCTGTTTACCGCATAAGCTTTAACCAGAGAAGTGACACCAGGGGCAGGGGCTCCTGAAACAACTCCTGCGTAGCTAGCAACAGTCGTCACATGTAAAATCAAGTTTTAGAATAAACGGAACACGATAGAAAATGATAAAAACATTAAAATATTTTGATCAAATCCATGCAAATAAAATAAGAATGATATTTTAATATAGGATAAAATCCTCCATACATATAAGATTCTCGCAAGGTATTTTGATAAGTTTGTTTGTTAAAAGGCAGACAACAAAAAATTAATTTTACTTTATAAAAAATTTTTGGCATTCAAAAGGATTTAGAAGAGGTTATCCACATGTTGTTGGTGTCGTTGTCGTTCAAAATTTATATAAATGCAAATCCAGCTAAAGAATGCTTTGCATAAGAAAACAAACCTTTTTAAAAATAAATTTCAAAAAATTAAGATGGCTGAAAATTTTTCTAAATGGTATATTTTCTGATCATAATTCTTCAAGCTGATGGAGGTTGTTCTTCTGATATATTGTCACATATCTTGGAATCAAAGGGGGTAAACGTTTTGCCATTATAGGATTCTTTTTTAGAATGGAATTCGAACAAAATACAAACTGTACTACAGTACAGCTCAGGTGGATACGTGAATTTCCACCCGCCGCGGTAGACAAGGTTGCCGTATAGAGGCGATTAAATTTCCAAGAAAAAAACAAAAAAACAAAAAACAAAAACAAGCATCGGTATTTTGATTTTAGTGAATACTGAAACAACTACCAATTAAGATCCGATAAAGGTTTGCACATTTCGGTTACACATATTTAGTCCTCAAAACTGATGGTCAAGGTGGACGATTCGATGGACTTATCTTACTATTAGGGAAATTTCCATCGACATCCACCGCGGATTTTCCTGCTTTGGATTAAAAAAACACCGCGGTGGACGGAAATTCACATATCCATTTGAGCTGTACTGTAGGTATATATCCATTTGTTAGTTGCCTGGCAGTTATAACAATGTCAATGAGCTGACTGACTTTTATTTTAAATATTTGAAGTAAAACTGGACCTTTTATGGAATTCCTTATTAAGCTAAAATGAACAATGAATTTATGCCTTTAGCAGATGTTATACTTAAATATATTTTCAAAGAAATGTTTAATAGAAATAAACATTATATTTCAGGAGGATTATACATATTCAAGTCTTTAATATTTCATAGTTAAAAATTAAAGCAAGACTAACCATTTAGGAAAAGAAAGACTTTCAATGCGTCACGATACGTTGATATTGTTACACCGTACATGCACTGATTAATGGCTTAGCCAAGCGCTTGTCGGGACTTGTAGTAACTTATATTGCAATTGTTCTCCGATTGCATAATGAACATGCGTTGATTTTTCTTAAGTTAAATGTCAACAGTTAGCTTTAAATAAATAAGAAATGTTAAAACTTCGAATAACAACAATACCTCACATAAACGTTCAGTGCAGGACAATGTTGTGTTCATGATAATTAACGTGTTTGCTTTGATCTGTTAATTGACTACATTAAATTCATGAAATGAAATTACAGTTTGTATAAATTTATCTACAAAATTTGATTTTTTATTATTTCGACTTTTCACTTTTTTGGCCCAATATATAACACCTGATGTTTTTACGAATTCTTAATTTCACTTACAAACATACTTAACTGAATAATTACAAAAATGATGATAATTATTCGAATAATAATTATTATTATCCTGAACTTCTCAATTTTATATAACTGATAATAATAAACGATGTCAATAAAATAAAATTATATTAAACAGTATACGATGGTTTTATTTTTAGTACTTTAAATTACCTAAGCATTAAAGGGACATGAACACAAGTCAAGTGACTATTTAAAGTGAACGGTATTCAATGCTACGGCTATATGGTTGAATTATTCCTTTTTTTAAATGTCAAGGTATATTTTTTATATTTTTGTAGATCATAATATTTATGAATCACTTGCTGAAAAAAAATCTAAGAATTAATTGAAAATTTTTTGTACGAGGACTGAAAGAGTTTTTTTCACCTTAATCTTATAACAATTCTGAAACCAAAGTAAAGCTAGATGTTAATATTTCATATTTGTATGGTATTTACTTGTGGTATTTATCGTATATATATCAAAATTTAACAGGTATTTGTTATAAATATATATATATATATATATATATATATATATATATATATATATATATATATATGAATGGCGCCTTCCGCCTTCAAACTGAAACAGTTTTCCTAAAACATATGCTATTAAAGACCGAGAATCTCTAATTCTGGACTATTAGAATCTGTTCGGAAATGTTTTGGTGACCAGAAAAAGTGCATTTAATTAGATAGATATATATAACACAAATACCAGTTGAATTTTGATGTGCCAGATGTGTACATTTCGGAAATTCATTCCTCATCAGTGACACTAAAACCGAAAAGTTTGATGATAAAAAACATAAGCCAAACAGTTGGAAATTAATGAATCTGAAGTTCCAAAATTATATTAATCCAAATCCAGCTAAGGAATGCTTTGCATGAGGGAACAAACCTCAGTTTTAAACAAATTTTACAATTTAAGGCAACTGAAAATTTGGTTAAATAGTACATTTTCTGACAGCAAAAAGTACTGCCTACTGAGTTATGGATACCCTTGGGGAGTTTTACTCCACCAGCAGCGGCACCCGCTCAGGAGTAGTAAATATATAACACAAATACCAGTTGAATTTTGATGTGCCAGATGTGCACAATCTTTGAAAAAATAATTTTTATACCTGGCAGAGTGTTAAAAGTTATTTATCAAACGCGTCTATGTCAGAAGACGATAAAGTGATGCATAGAATGGGTGTTTAATAGAGATTGAGCTCAACTACAAAATCATTACGAACACAATATAAATAAGTTCATTCATACGGAACCATTTTTTGAAGGCCTTTATTTACAATGCAATAACTACAGCGCTCGATTAAAATGTCACCTAATTTAAAGAAGAGCATAAAGTATTATGTATGTATTAACTGCTGTGACAACTGTCTTATACATACGGGTTGCTCTAAAATCAATCACTGTTTGTAAGAAGCCCGGTCCCATACCTGGTTCTCACGAATATCCTCATCTTATGTATTACCAACCTAGAGTAGTTGCTTTTAGGCGACATAATCTTTCCTTGTTCAGTTAAATTATTGAAAAAAATACATAAATTTGAGGAACATCGAATTCAATCTTAATAAAGCACTAAGTTCTGGAGAGCAGGTGCCAGCTGAAACAAAACGCAATTCTAAGACAAAAAGTCTAAACGCGTTGGCAATGTTTGATTTAAATCACAGCAATGGGTAAACAACCTTTGGTAATGTGAAAATATCTTGTTGTTGAGGCGATGCAAATATGTACTTTTTAGTACGAAAAAAGCACTTTAAGTGGCAGAGACATCTATATTAGTTTTCGGGGAAAGTGAATCAACATTAACGAGACCATAGAAACATAAGATAAATCGTTAGGGCGTTTGTTTATTGTTGAAAATAATTCCTAACAAAATAAGGAAAACGACAAAAACAAACCAAAAAAAAAAAAAAAAAAAAAAAAAAAAAAAAAAAAAAAAAAAAGCTACACGTCATCCAAAAACTACCAATTGATATTATATATATGCGTTATAATATAACTACAAAACGTCGTCGTAATAAATTGCATATATTTTAAGGACTTAGTCATATCGTGCTTTAGATATACACATTTTGCCATTAACCATACTTAAGCACCCGTAATTGTTGTTCGGTAACAAAACATCAGATCGTTTCAAACAAGTGTAATTTTAAAATACACAAAAACATGAATAATATGAAGTATGATAACAACAATTAAAAAAAAAAACAGGACCATACAAACTGCAAACATAAGATAAACAATAAGGGGGTTTGTTTATTGTTGAAAAAATTCTCCAACAAAAAAAAAGCAAAAACAACAACAACCAAAAAAAAAAAATATAAAAAAAAAAAACGATATAAACAGAAACCAAAAAAGCTACATGTAATCCAAAAACTACCAATTGATATTATAAATAGATTTATTGATAGTGTCAAAGCGACACAAAAAATTTTGAAGACAAAATGTTTAGTTTCGTGTACACATAAACTCTAAAAATGTTAATCAGAAAATTAGCTTTTGTGGCTTTTTCAATTGCAATAGATCGCCACAGGTTTCAATGTTAGAATTACAATCCCAAAAAAAAAGTAAAAACGTTTAAAACTAGCCAATTCAGTTATACACGAGAACTTTCATCACGGGAATCAGGCCGGGTGCTCAAGAAGGGTAGGTACATCCCGTCTAGCTAACTAAAAATTTCACGTGCAAAATCAAAGTGAAAGTATTGTTTTATAATAAAGCTGCAAATCTTATGATTTGGGTTACGATTCTGTTTTTTTCGCAAGATTTATGTATTGAATTAAATGAGAGTATAAAAGGTTTTGGAAAGTCGACTCGAAAAAACTGGTAAACGACATACAGTTTTAATTTTCTTAAGATAAAATAGAAGACATTTGTTAATAGATCTACATTTAATTAGTTAGATAGAACATGAGGTAATTAATTTTTTATGCTTGATGGTCATAGACATAGAAGAGTATTTAACTAGACAAAACTAAAGGCGATATTGTTCATAAGTAAACAGTTGTACATCAACGACATGGTAAGCTTGTCCGTCCTAGATTTAAATAAAATTTGAATTAGTGTTTTACTAGAATCTGTAAATTTCTTGAATGTTCTAAAAATGATAAAAAAAACTTCGTCGTAAGATACTGCTGATATTTTAAGGACTTAGTCATATCGTGCTTTAAATACACACATCTGGCCATATGCCATATAAAATGCACTAGTCATTGTTGTTCAGTTACAATACATTCAATCGATTCAAACAAATGTAACTTAAAAAGTCATAAAAACATTAACAATATCAAGAATGATAACAACAATTTAAATATCTGGGGAGAAGAACCCAAGTTTTTCAATCGTTTCTCAGAAATGTATTATTTGACCTAGATGTATATTATTCAGAAATCACAGTTATACAGGTAAATTTTTCTGGCAAACGGCCATTTCAGTTAGATTTTAAAATAGGTTAAATGTTTAAAAATATTTTAGTATTATAATGGAATAACCACAACATTGAACCTGAGTTTTTACCGTGGGAATAAAAGAAGTATAAACTCTAGACAGCAAGGCATCATCGATAATATGAGTATTTATTATCGAATGTATCGTGACGTATATAATATGTATCATGTTTCGTAAAAAACTTTTGTTTTGAATGTTTCCAATCAAACTTTTATTTTAAATATTTTTAGTAAAACCGGACCTTTTATGAAATTTCTTATTAAGCTAAAATGAACAATGAATCTATGCCTTTAGCAAATGTTTGACTTAAATATATTTTCAAAGAAATGTTTAATTAAAATAAACATTATATGTTAAGTGGATTATACATATTCAAGTCTTAGTACTTCAAAGTTAAATACTTAAAGCAAGACAAACCATTAAGTAAAAGAAAGACTTTCATTTTTGCTAAAAAGACTCAAATCAGGCATATAATGAGAATGAAATATAAATTGGGACTAATTGTGACTTTAACGCCAATTCAAATTTAAAATGTTACTTTCATTTTAAACTGGTGATGTATCGATATCAGTGAAAATTGACACAAAAAGTATGTAACTGAAAAAACTATGTAACTTTGTTGAATAGCGGTTAGATATTATTTACAAAATAGGTTTGATGAGATTTTTTTTCCATTCCTTAGCTTAAATTGGATCTATAGAATTTTGAAAAAAAAAAATATTCTGTGCATTAATTTTTTTCTTTTTCTTTTTTTTTAATATCAATATTCTTGGCCCCTAGTTTCACTAATGAGGAAAATATTTCCAAAATGTGGGAATATGGCATGAAATGTAAACAGATGTTTTTGTACAGGGTGTCCAAAAACATGTGTTACACGTTTTAACTGTTGTAAAATTTTAAAACCTTCAGTTATATTTATGAAATTTACAAAATATAACAAAAAGGTTTTAAATGTTTTGTTAAGCATACATTTGTCACTGTTTTCTTATTAATCACCAAAAACTTTCTTTAGAGAAAATTAAAAAAATGTGTGAAATTTTACAATAAATGTTCCAAATGACGTCCTTTTGCCTTCAACATTGTTTGAACACGATTTCTAAAGTTTTTTTATCACAGCTTTACATGTATCAAGAGAGATCGATCTAATTTCTTGTGTAATTGCTGTTTTTAGGTCCTCTGTTGTTTGTGTGAAAGGATAGTACACCTTGTCTTTCAGGTAACCCCACAAAAACAAATCAAGGGGGTTCAGATCGGGAGAGTGCGGTGGCCAAACATTTGCGGTACGATAAGAAATGTATTGATCACCAAACGTTTTCTCAAGCCACTGAAGAACACAACCTGCAATGTGTGGCGTAGCAGCACCGTCTTGTTGATACCACACATTATCCAAATTTACAACTTTCTGTCTAAGGGCTGGCAGAAATTTAGACTTCATTAACCTTAAATATCGTTGAGAATTTACGGTCACTGCATGACCTTCGGAGTCTTCGAAGAAAAAAAGGGCCAGTTATTCCGCTTGATCTTAACTCAGCCCATACAGTAACTTTCTCACAGTTTAGAGGTTTTTCCACATAAAAATTAGGTTTCTCAGAACCCCAGAATCTAAAATTCTGTTTTTTGACAACATTATTAAGATGGAAGTTGGTATCATTGGAAAACCATATGGAATCGGTTAGACTTAAAACCCGATGGCCAAAGTCTAAACGACTTCTAATATCCGTCTCTTTTAAATGCTGCATCACACTTATCTTGTAAGGAACCCGTTTTTAAATCAAATTTCAGCATTCTATGAACACTAGATTTGCTAGCAGTGATATTTAGTTCACACAATACCCGTCTAACTGATTTTTGTGGAGTTTCAGTAATAACTCTGTCAATGGCATCAATGTTCTCTTTGGTACAGGCACTCTTTGGTCTGTCAATGCCAGAATTGTGCCTTCTGTCATCTACCGTGCTTTAACTTCAAACTTCCTCACAAGTCTGTAAATTAGCATTCTTTTGAGCACTTTCATTCATGGACGTCGTTTTCTCATGGTTCTGATGACTAAAGCAACAGATTTATACTCATAGTAAAGTTTGACAGTTTCTGTCAGCTGATCACTTGAAGGTCCATCTTGAAAAATGTGATGACGTCATTATGACGTCATAACCACCTGAATGTTTAACCGATTTTCCCGAAATTTTGTGAAAAAAATTTATACTAATATACTAGATGTTGGCGAGATACATTTGTAATTGCTTTTGATTTGACAAAGTTATAGATGATTAAAAGTGTAACACATGTTTTTGGACACCCTGTAAATATTTGTATAAGAATTCTACATACTGAATAATTTGTTAAAATATTTTGATAAATTGTAAAATGTGTTGTTTTCAATTGATTATATTATTTGATCAAATAATGCGATAATGCAAAATAGTTTTTTTTTCGTACAATTAATCCATTGAAGTTATCCATGCCAAAGATGACGATATTGATATGAGACAAGTTCAAGATCAAGGTCTAATATGTAAAACATTACTGTAAATAGTGTAAGTGACCTTGTCAGACATCCCAACTTGTTGTACATTAGTATTTATTAATTTTATTATTTTTTGTTTCTGATCACTTTTTCTGAAAAATGCCTCGCACAGGGATTGTTTGATATTATGTGTAATGAATGCCTCGGAAGCATTTGTCTCCAATAATGAAATGATTATAACATCGATTCAAAGTATTCTCCGCGGTTTAAAAATGCAAAAGTTAACATTTGAATCCATGTCTGAAATGCGTCACGGTTTGTTGATATTGTTGGATCATTGAGGCACTAACCAATGGCTTAGCCAAGCGCTTGTCGGGACTTGTATTGACGACCAGATTAGAACATTTTTAAGTTTTGGAAATTGGAAAATTTCACGTGGTACTAGATCTGAACTATATGATTATACTGGAAACCTTTTCGGAATTTAAAAATTTCTTCACAATCTTAGATGTATGTGATGATGCATTAAAATAAAGTAGACGAATATGTCTAAATCCGGACACAGGGCGTCGTTAAGTGAATAGTTTTAACTTCTTTAGTAAAACATCTCGATTATACCGACCTATTGCCCTTTTACACCGGAACTTGTATGACTATACAATATATGGACTAATAATCTCCTTCGCTCTCCTTCTCTCCGTCTCTCTCTCTCTCTCTCTCTCTCTCTCTCTCTCTCTCTCTCTCTCTCTGTCACACACACACACACACACACACACACACACACACACACACAAACATTTTCCCTCCTTCTCTTCATCTCCTTTTGTAAAGTTTTTAACGAAGCAAGTGTTGAGATACTACAGTGCTTTTATTTAATTACCATCGGTAGTTTGTGAACAGGTCAATAATGAATCTGAGGTTTAAACGGTACAGATCTTTTTGCTTTTTTATCAATGTTTAAAATATATATAAAAACATTTTGGCCTACCTTTGATTCTTTTGTATATGATGTTTTTTCCTCTTGTCAATTATAATTTTATAAAATTAAAGAAAAAAGACACGCATACATATGCATTAAACAGTTTTTAGACTGATTTTCTAACTGCGCATTTAGCGATGTAGTTACTTTTAAATGGTTGTTCTCCGGTTGCATAATTCACATGCGTCGTTGATTTTTCTTTTGGTCCATGCCTAGGGTTAATTGTAAAAAATAAGAAATTTTAAACCGTAAATAACAACTGCTCAGATAAATATGCATTGCATGACATGTTTATAGTTTTCATGATAAATGACGTGTTTGCTTTGACCTGTTTATTGACTACATTAAATTAATTAAATGAAACTTAATATAACGATTTCTTCGTGCCTGATGGTCATAGACCAAGAAGAGAACTTAAGCTAGATACAACTGATAAGTTTATATAAGTGCTTTAAATAGAACATTTTTTTAATTTCTAGAAATCTCGTCGTAATACATTCCATATCTATTTAGGGACTTAATCATGTCAGTGAAAAATATATACGAAGCAAACAGAAAAGAATATCGTTAAAAAAACTATAACGTACTTTTAATACACACGTAATCAAATTTAATGCACATGTTGTTTGCTATGAATAAATAAAAAACATGCTTTTAAATAAATATAATAAAATATTCGCTTTTAAAGATAAAGAATTTAATAATGAACACCAGCAATTTTAACATCTTGCCAAAAACCTGAGGTTACATAATCCTTTTTTACATCTTTAATATATGAGCTAGATCGATATTTTATTTTAAATCTTTATATTCTAAATCATAGTTAAAATTTTACAGGTTAATAGTTTGGCAAACCCATTTCAGTCAGATTCTAAAATGACTCAAGTATTTTTTAATATCTAAGTATGCTAAGGGAAAAAAGAACAACGTTTAATTAGAGTTTCTACTCAAGAATGACAGAGGAAAACGCTCAAGAAAAGGGCATTATAATAACATGTGTATTTATTTTAGAAATTATCATTTATTTTAAGATTGTTCATAAAAAACTTGAATGTTTCATTATAAATTATATTTCAAATAATTGAAGTAAAAACCGAACCTTATACGATTTTTGAAAAATTTGATTATTGACTCATATTTATTTATTATTTATTATATATCTTAATTAATACAACATATCAAATGTTATCACAGAGATATAATTTGGATATCAACATTATGAATTTATGAAGTTATCAATAAATGTCATCCATATTTATTTGGTTCGGCAGGGGTGTATATATTTTGACAAAAAGACAGCATGATTACAGTAATTTGAAGGAAAACAATTCAGAGAAATGTGATACTAGTAGATACTTATTGTAAAATGTTATGTAATACAGTGAAACATCCCTAAACCGGACAGTCTAAGCCGGACACCGTAAAAAATTTTCAGTCAAAAGTTGCCTTTGTCCTTCAAAATGAACCTCTCTTAACTGGACAACAGTTTAATTGTTTTTGATTACATGGTTTTTTTTAGATATATAAGTTTTAACAGATTTATAAAAATATCAATTATGTACAATAAAAAATTATATAAAATTGTTTATTATTTTCATTTAAAATATTTGGTATTTAATTACTCATGTATTTTTTTTAAAAATATGTTTCATGTATATTTGTTCTTGTATTCTTTCTTTTTGTGTTTTTTTTTTATTATTATTCAAATCTGTTATTTATTAAGTGACACAAATTTAAGATAATTACCACGAAGTATTTCTGGTGATAGTTGGTTTGTTAATATACTATCCAATAACATCTTGAATCAAAGGGACTGGTAAAGTGTACTACCATCATTAATCCTAATTGTTGTCCTGTCAAGGATTAATAATAGTAGTATTGTTTGCCCCAAGTACCATAATTGGAATTCTGTTAAGAAAGTGATTTAGAAGTGATTAAATAACTTATCATAAAATTTTTACTTAACATTAATATGTACAGTGTTTGTGATTATGGCTTCTCTGAGATGTATCACATTAAAAGTTTCATTTTTACAAAAGTAGACAAATCATTATTTGAAATGTCAAAGTCATCAGCAGCATGAATTCAACTCTGGATTATAGAATTAAGCTGATAATAGATTCTGAAAGTTTACCAAAATTTATTATCGTGATTACAATAAATGAAAATAATAATAGTTGACATGTTCTTTCTAGATTAATGTACTCAAGAGGAGATAATCCGGCTGAAAAAATTCAAACCTCTTAAACCGGACACTTCCTTAAACCGGACGAAATCTATGGACGGGGTTTATCCGGTTTAGAGAGGTTTCATTGTAATAGCAATGGCAACATAACAGTTGATACATATTAAATGTGTAGTTGATAATTCTTTGACACTAGCAATAATTATAGAAAGATAAAGCGTTATATTTTAATTTTCTGACATTTCTGTAGAAGAATAAAAGTTCATGTAGCTTCTGAGAGATTAAAGATAATAAATATAAATGTACTTATGTCTATACAAAAATGTATTGTTATTTAGAATTGATGACCAGGTTGCGTAAGAGTAGTTTTGCTTTTTTTTTGTATAACATACATGCTTAATAACGAAAATCTGTTTTTAAAAGAAAATTTTAAATTGCAAAAATTTAGTGGTATTCTTTCATAATATATAGAAACGTGTATAAGATATTTACCGAACAGTAAACAATAGTTAAGTATATCACATGAAGTATTGTAAAACTCAAAAATAACGTCATGACTTTGATATATTGATTATTTGGTTTAATGCTATTCCACCAATCATTAAAAGATACCCAAAATTTTCTTACAATTGCATAATTAAAAAGTCTATGTTTATTTGTGTCTATCATGTTGCGGCACATGTTACAATATGGTGAGGGTATAAGGTTTATGTTATGTAGGAGTTATTTAAAGTACAAATTGGGTAATATTTTATATTAGAAGGTTTGGCGTTAATTTCAGAACACACTTTGATTGGTAATGCAAAGGCTTAAATTTTTCTATGTTACTATCAAAAGTATTTTGTCTTTTGTTACGCTAGTGCACGTTGATAAGTATGATTTTTTTAATTAAATTGAATAAAGGTCTTTAGATGACATTTTGCTGTTTTGGGAAAAGTTGATTTGTTCTTTATTAATGTTTAAAATAATAATTTGTCATTAAATCTTCTTTTTAACTTCTTTGGATTTAAAATTCCATAAGCTAAAATATTCCATTAAATTTATTATCAGATTTAATTTATTTTCAGTTTTTTGGGGGTTATACAAGTACTCCATGTTGATCAATAATATCATTTATATATCAAAATTTTCATGTCATTTTTTTTATGAAAACTGTTTTGTTTTTTATTTTAATGTTATCATTTTACCAAAGACTTTCTTGTTTTAAACAAATAGGTTCTAGTGTTAAATTAATAGTTGCAGAAATCATTCGAAAACTTCAAAATATCTTTATAAAAAATGAAATTTGATCTATCCAATAAGTACAGCATTTGTTTGAAAAAGGTCATTCATTGATATTCAAGAAATATTTATGACGATTTCTGAAATCAACATTTCCATTTAAATTAATTATTATTTAAAATTATTTAAATCCAGTTCAATTTGTGTGATTTTATTTGTTTTTTAACATTCGGAGCTTTTAAACCTCCATTTTCTGTTTATGATGAGAAAATGTTTTGTTTTACTCTAGATACCTAACTTTTTAAAGAAAACTTTTCTACTAGCCTTAATACCTATATTATCAGTGTAGGTATGTGTAAAAAAGAAAATTTTTTAATTAGTTTTGATAATGCTAGAATTTTGACAATGAGAATTTTTCTTAAAAGTATTGAATCCCGAATTTGCCATAAGTTGAGTGTGTCAAGCTTTGAGTTAATGTTATTAATTTATAAATCATGTCATTAATGAACCAGATTCCTAGGGTACAAATGTTCTGTCAGACAATTCTGATGAAAGGTGCCAAGTGTAAAATTTTTGCAATTGCCTATCCTTACTGTTTCAGTTTTGTTTAGATTTACCTTTAATCCTGAGCAGACCTAAAAATGTCAAGGACTTGTAAAAATGTTCGAAATTTTTCATCTCTTAAGAAGCATATCATGTCATCAGCAAGTAAGCTTATTTTAAACTTGTGTTGTTCCAATATTCACATCTTTGATATCAGAGTCATTCAATAAATGAATGAAAAAATAAATAAATATATAACACAAATGCCAGTTAAATTTTGATGTGCCAGATGTGAACATTTCGGAAATTCATTCCTCATCAGTGACACTAAGACCAAAAAGTTTGATACATAAAAAATATAAGCCAAACAGTTGAAAATAATAAATCTAAAGTTTTAAAATTATATAAATCCAAATGATTAAATAAATAAATAAATAAATAAATAAATAAATAGATAAATAAATAAATAAGGTGATAAAGAGCAGCCTTGATGAACATCCTAATTTAAGTGAATTTTTTGTGTAGTAAAGCATTGTTCAAAGCAACACTTCTTATATCATGGTATAAAGTCCTTATCTATATAGATTTGTATTCCTTAAAGCCGAATATCCTAAGAGTTTGGAAATAAATGGTCATCCATTAGTATCAAAAACTTCTCAAAGGAATTCAAAGAATCAATCCTCGAATATTTTTAAACTTTTCAGATAAATGAGATCGGAGATAGTTCTTATATTTTTCCTTATGTATATTTGTTTGATGCAGCTAGTTTGGTCAGGATTTATTAATTATTGTAAAAAGTTGTTGGTTAGCTTGGCTAGTATTTTTGCTCATGTCGTATAGCCAAAATATTGTAAAATACGAGTCTCCAATTTTAAAAATTACTTTCATCTTTGTATTTTTGTTTTTTTTTTGTTTAAAATTATTATTCCATGTTTCTATTCGCTTGAAAACAATAAACTATATTTGAAGCTGTTTACAACCAGTTTTAAAATGCCATCCCAAATATCAACATAAAATGTTTTTCAAAAGCATCAGCACCAGGTGGTTTTCCTCCTTTAAATGTTTTAATTATTTCGGTGCAATCTTTCAAAGTAATTTCTTTTTCAAGTGATTGTTTTTAATTCATTTTATTTGTAAAGATTGCAGTTACTGCTGAATTTTTGATAGGTATGTTTAAACTTCTTGGAGCCAGTTTTATCCAGAGAAGAGAAAACTAAATTTCATAAAAGTATTTTCTATTTTAAAAAAAAATAATAATAATTCGGATTTTTTTAGTTATGGATTTATTTTTGAAATTTCTTTCTCTAAGAGTGGAAGTATTTTTTACATCTGTCTGGTTCTTCGTACCACATTTACTCTTAAAATTATTCCTTTTCTTTCTTTTTTATTATTTCTTCTATTGTCCCCTTGATTTCATCATATTTTTAAAAATTTTCTTGGAATTGGAAGATAGAAATTTCGGAGAACAACTGATTAAGGCTATGTTTCAAGTCTTTCTCATTAAGTTAATTTTCTATAGATTCTTGAAAAGAAATTTATTATTATTTACCTGTGAGTAAACATTTTACTATGTCAAATTTTAAATTTTTATTAGTCATGTTGGCATATGTTTACTTTTAGTTTACATATAACACAAATACCAGTTAAATTTTGTTGTGCTAGATGTGCACATTTCAAAAATTCATTCCTCATCAGCGACACTAAGACCGAAAAGTTTGATACATGAAAAACATAGACCAAACAGTCAAAAATAATGAATCTAAAGTTCCAAAATTATATATATCCAAGTCCAGCTAAGGAATGCTTTTTATAAAATTTCAAATTTTAGACGGCTGAAAATTTTGCTAAATGGTACATTTTCTGACAGCACAAAGAACTTCCTACTGAGTTATAGATACCCTCGAGGAGTTTTACTCCACCAGCAGCGGTACCCGCTCAGCGAGAGGAAATATATAACAAAAATACCAGTTAAATTTTTATGTGCCAGATGTGCAAATTTCGGAAATTCATTCCTCGTCAGTGACACTATTATTTTTAATAAGTTTTATCAAATTTTCATCCTTTAACAGAGATGAGTTGAATTTCTAGAAACCAGGACCATGTATATCTGTGGCAGTTCCATTTAGATTACACTGTGATCGGATAAGATAAGGGGTTTGATGCAATTTTTTGTGAAAGGCGTGAGAAAGTAAGGGATAAGCCAAAAGTCTAATCTAGTCCGTACAATAGAATATACTTGTAATAGGTGAAAATAAATGCTAAGAATAGAGTTATCTCCAGATATCTACCATGTCAAATTCTTCCATAAAGCCTAAAAATTAATTCTATAATTAGAAAGGTTCTTCTTTTACTTGTTTTTGGCACGTTTTTGTTTTATAAATGTATTAAAATCCTTTTTTGAGGTTTTCATCATTTTGATTTGTTATTTTCAAACGTAAATCACTTAAGAATATTAATGAAAATTGTTCCAAAGGTTTGTGTATATATGTTAGCAACAAAAAGGTTTTATTTATTTTGACATGTACCTGTATAAATATTCCTATGTTATCTTTTTTTCAGTACTACGAAAACCTAGTTTGTTTGGAAATACAATGGCACTCCCTTTACTTTTTTACCCAATTATCTGTACATTTCATGACTTCATGAGGTGTAAAATGTGTATCTTGTAGTAATACAATTGTGGAAGAGAAGGTTTTTTCTTATCCAAAGACAATTTTGATAACGCTTGTTGAGTGCCCACAAGCCATTTACATTATGAACTAGTATTTCAATAGATACGTTTTCCATGATAATCAGATATAATAAAATGAAAAGAAAGATCGTAAAAAATTAAAAAGATAAGTTGCGAGTCATATTTAAAAGTATATGTGTGACACGTGAACATGCCGTGGTGAAAATATATTGGCTTTAGAGCTGTCTACCAAATAACTACTGGTAAATAATGGGCATTATGGCATATTTACAGAACAAAGAAGTGAATTTAGTTAAAAAGATTGGCCAATGTGCTTGGCTCGCTTTTCATCACATGCCGACCTATTTTAACTGTTTAACATATATACAGACTTATATTTACTTACATTGTGTTATGCATGCAATATGTACGAATGAAAAAACAATTAACACATTTACACAAATATAATATTTGTACCTTTTATAAGAATTTTCATGTGTCTGTCCCAATTGAAGCAAAGGGATGTTATTACAATTATCGATTATTGGGCGTTGAGATACTCATGTAATTTATTCCGGCGAGCATCTCTTGTTTTTCTACATAAAATAGTTCAAGTATCAATGCAAGTTTAACGAAGTGTAATAATATAATGTGTTTGGTTGCTTTAAGTACGAATCTTTTTAAAGTAGCTTTATCTATAAAAAATTCGTGAAAGGAAGTAAGTTACAGCATATTACAGGTCGACCAAAAAAACAATAGTTACGATTTCCGTTCCGTTTTCAAATCCATTTATGTCATTAGATGGGAAATTATCTTCAGCACTTGGAACCTCCACATCATCTTTTAATGTTGTTTCGTTTTCAAATACAATTTTATCACCGACTGTTCTGTGTTTAATGTTGTCTTGTATATACATATAGCTGATTTCTTGCATCTTCTACTACTAGCGCAGGGTTTTTGGATCAACGGCACTTTCCTGCCTTGGTCTTTCATGCGCTATTGCTCTTTTAATATTATGCCCGTTTTGGCGTGGTCCTCAACTTACCAGTAATGAAACGTGGTTTACCATTCGTATTAAAATTTGTCAATACAAAGACGTACATGACGTAACTGTTGTTAAATGACAGGTAGAGAAGACAGGGCTGTACTAACCTCATTAGGTCGTTCATTGGTTACAAATGTACCACCTGAGTGTTCATCACTACTCACCTCCTTCTTTTGTTTGAATGATTAAACATATTTTCTTTTCTCTGAAGCTCAATTTAAAAAAAAAATGCCAAATTGGCTTTGTTAATTTATATTTCAATCAACAAAAAACTTCGGCAGTTTTGAAGATCGTCAAATGTCCTTAAATGCAACAAGTATTGAAGAAAAAACTAAACACATCCAGGCCTTTGAACACGGGTCAGTCCTTATATTAGTATAAAATTTTAAACTATATATTCCATTTACCGTAAACTGTTAAAACTATATATATATATATATATATATATATATATATATATATATATATATATATATATATATATATATATATATATATACACTCGGCCTTTATATATTTTTAAAGAAATGTTAAGTTAAAACAAACATTATATGTCAAGAGGATTTTAATATTAAATATGCAAGTCATTAATATTTCACAGTTACAAATGTATTTGAGAAGAATATAATGAAAATAAAAAAATAAAGCACGACTGACCTTTCAGTAAAAAAAACCCCAATTATTTCAAGCATTTAACCAGGCATAAAACGAAAGTAAAATATAAGTGGGCTTTTTCTGAGTAAAAACTTAATTTTAGTTTCACTTTTATATTTAAACTGGTGAAACATCAATGTCAGAGCAAATTGACCCCAAAAAATGATTTGACTACTGTATATCATTTTGTTGATAACAATTAAATGATTCCACGAGATAATGGCTTTTTCCTATATTATAAGATAATATAATGTTGAAACTTTAGATTTATTATTCTCAACGGTTTGGCTTATGTTTTTTATCTATCAAACTTTTCGGTCTTAGTGTCACTGATGAAGAATGAATTTCCGAAATGTGCACATATAGGGCATCAAAATTATCATTAACAGGTATTTGTGTTATATATTTAAATTGTTTGCAAGTAATGGATAATATATATATATGACCGGCATGTTTGTATTGTGTATATACCTCATTCTCCTATACAAATTTACCATAATATTGATTATTATTATTCCAGCCATGATTATTTTCATATAAAAATATTTGCTTCAAATTTATGTGGCAGTAACTTTTCAAATAAATTCAAAGTCAACTTGTTGTACAAGTTGTGTAATCAGACATCTATTAGTAAAGAGTTTATGTTTGGACGATACATAATTCTATTTGATCCCAACAATAATGCAAGAAAAATCAGTGACACCAAGGATGAACAACTTGATAAAGTAAAATTTACTCAAAACATTTGAAAATTAATAAATACAAAGTTCAAAAATTTCCCGCAAAAGCCTTTATGCAACGTTATAATAAATATTTAGGTTCAATTAATAGGCTGAGTAGTCAGCAAAAGAAGGAGAAAGCGTATAAGGGGAGACAACAATCAGAGTTTGATCAAAAACCAACCTCCTCGAAGGAGATTGATAAGTGTTCAGAGACAGACAATCAGACATGACATGAAAATAAGCAAGTAGAAAAACATCCTGAAACAGAATCAGAAAGAAGTCTATCGAATCAGAAATAAGATCAAATCATATGTTTATGATTAAGTCATTTTTTTTTTTTGGAATTTGTAAGTTAACTGACAGAGTTGGACACAATTTTGAGATTTTGATATTAAGTCTTAACAACAGATTTTAAGAAAATTAAGACCACAAAAACACCTCAGCAAAATTTGTTACAAGAAACCAAATAACTGAAAAATAATTAGAACTTATAAAGCTAGATTAAAAAGATAAAAAGAGAAACAGACTGTAATAATCATAATTTTAATAACACTTTTAGTAATGCATGGAACACACACACACACACACACACACACACACACACACACAATCTGTAGAAACGAGTTTAATCATTTATCATGAAGAGATTAAAAATTACTAAAAGTAATAATTTGAATTGGAAAACAAAATAATCTTCTTTTTATATTTTAATAAAGTTAAATTTAAATTATAAACGGCTTTTCTTTGGAAAGTCTGCGGTAAACAACAGGTGTTTTGCGCTTGGTAATTCTGTATGTTGCACCAGCGACTAGTACACCAAGAATGAGTGTCACAACCATTCTGTAAAATACAAAATAATAAATTCATGTTCATATATTAATAAAGAAATTGGCAGAGGTTAAGAATCTTCTATACTTTATTGTTGCATAATGAATAATAACTATTTCATTTCGCTTCAATTCAACTTAAATTACCAGTCGATTGACTAAATAAATGAATAAGTAAATAAATAAATAAGCAAATAGATAAGCAAATAAATAAATAAATAAATAAATAAGTGGAAAAACTATGAAAAGTGTGATTTTTTTTCATTTAAATCATAATTCCTCTTTTTAATTGATTAAATATTTGGTAATATATACTTATCGACTTTTCATTCTGCAATATTTTGCCTACATCTTGCTTGACAGTCAACTCAATTCCATTTGGGATACAGAAAAGTAAAAGTACAATTGTCCCACAAGAAATATTAAACATGAAAAAAGTAATAAAACTGAGACTTGATTATCCAACTTAGACTAAATAGCTATCTTCGTATAAAGTCTACTTGTTTTATTCAGTTTTTTGTATAATGCATTTCGATAAATAAAACGTTTTTCGACAAATATAAGAAATAAGAAATATTACGTGTTTGATAACATATTTTAGCAAATAAAGATGACGTTGACAACATTACGATTACCTTGATAGAACAATATGCCGTCGTTCAAATACTGTTATAACACCAATCAACTTTTTTGGTTTCGATATCTCACTCTTTTTTTAATTTTACATTGACAAGTGTTGCTCAGTTTTTATAAGTCAAAATAAAGGAAACAATGTACACGCATATTTAATACTTACAGAATACATATCAACAAAAACGAGATAGTGTTGATTGGAACATCTGGTTTTGATGTCATTGTTACAACATGTGGACCTGGGGGCGTTGATACTTCAAGTTCCGGGGTAGATTTTACATGTGGTTCTAACGTATCTGTGGCAGCATGCGGTACTTGTGGTGTAAATGCTGCAGTGGACAATGAAGGTATTATGATAGGTTTTAACTTATAAATTTTAGCATGAGTTGTTTGTGGTATAAATGTCGTAGAACTTATTTCAGGAACTGGTGGAGTTGAAGATGTCTCTGGTATTGAATGTTCAACTGATTTGAATAGCTCAAATTTATGCTGAATATTTTTGGTAACAGAAATAGTTTCTACGAAATCAGTTTCTTGAGAATCCTCATCTGAAGTCATATACGAAGTGGGTAAAAATGATGACATCTTTTCTAAATCTTCATTTTTATTTTGGTACGATTTTAATACCACCGAGCCAAAGTTTACCGGATATATGAGATCAGACTCTTTCGTTGGACAAGCATATTTACTTCTTAGTTGCAACCACTGTAAAAATGAATGCATTATAGTATGGGGGACACAATCACTAACATTTTTAAAGAATAAATAAAATAAAATAAAATAAAATAAAATAAAATGAAATAAAATGAAATGAAATGAAATGAAATGAAATGAAATAAAATGAAATAAAATAAATGACAAAGCATTGATTCTAAAAAAAACATTTAACAAAAACCATTGCTAAAATCCTTGTTTTTGTTTGGATTTTTAAAAATTTCTGTTTAGCCATTAAAATAATTCTAAAGGGGCAAAGGCTGAAAAATCTCTATTAAAACTCAAATATCAAAATAAACACCATGTAAATAAAAATTATTTTACAACCCTCTCAGCTGCTCTGTAATTTTGAAAAAAAATCAAATCAGCAATTACGTTAAAATTTTATTTTAATCAATTTGTATGACTCTTATCATCCCAATGATTTACAACTCGTTCAATTTCTCCACATTTGTGTAATTAAACTACCACGAATATACTTACATACACATTCTGTTCCATGTATCCAGGGCAACGGAATGCTGCTTCTATATCCAGGTCGCAGTAGAGAGATATAATAGTTTGTCTGTGTACAAAAATATAAAATTTCATTAACTGATGAGTAGAATGTTGTTTTAATTCGAATTAAAAATTTTGCAACTATTCGCGGCTATATTCATCGTAAACTTTTCTACGGTATACGGTTATTTCGAATAGCACTAACAAGTGCTGTCCTTCAGATTGCAAATATAATGTATCGACCGTTTAGTATTAACCCAATTAAAACACAAATACCAGTCCATATACAAACCACAAAAATAAATAAAAGAAATAAAAAAAATTATACACAAAAATTAAAAAACATAAAAATAATTATGATAATAATACATTTGTAAATGCATAGATGAAAAAACTTAAAACTAGCCGATTTGGTTATACACCTGAACTTCCATCGAGGAAGTGAGACCAAGTACTCCAGAAGGCTACACCCGTAATGAGTCATATATTAGAATAAAGGAAAATAAAAACATTGAAAGTTAAATATAACCAGTATAATTGGAAAACAGTGACTTCAAACATATCAACTCTATTTTAATGACGACAATAAACTATTTAAAGGAATTTTAGTCTAGGCTTGCAATATCCTTTAGTCAACAGACAAATTTGGCCAGGAAAAAACAATCTATTTTTTAGAATTATCATTAATATGACATTTTACATTAATAACTACTGCAACATTTACACTAACAAATTAAAGGGAGGTCATAAGTGATTTAAATAACCAAAAACATACTCACACAGCATTTGGATCGTTTTCATTGGAATAGAAATTCAATGACAAATTTCCATTATCAAAATGTGAAAAGAAAGCTGTTTTCTGGATACCCAAGTTGATAAAACTTTTTCTCTCACTTGTAGTTTTACAAACCTTAAAAATAATTTTTAAGAAATAATTCTGCGTGTTATCTAGTTATTTGCGGTAGTGTTAAATTATTTTATTTCATTGACGGATCAAATTTTTTTTCTTTAAAAAAGACTCTTGCTTTGAGAATACTTGTACGAAAGCTTTGACCTTCGGAATGACCGTAGGCAAACTTTCAATTTTTTAGTCCCCACTTTTAATTAAAAACATCTGTATTAAATAAAATTAGTTATTTTTGTCAATGATAACTACATGCTTAAGTAATTTTTGAATCCCTTAGTTGTATCATATATAAATGAAAACGCATGTCCTCATACTGATTAAAATTACACATTAAAGTCCATTGGTTATAGAAAAAGGATAATAATCAAATCGTTATTAACATCTTATAAGTTTTTTGAGAAAGAGAGGCGAGGAGATTACATACGGCTACATCTGAACAATTCTTATTCTTTTTATTTTCTTTGTTTTCTTCAGTAAATCCAAAGCATGGATTCCATGAGTACAGTCCATCATCTGATCCAGGAGTAGGCACGTCGATAAATCTGTTAAAGTGACAACAATGCACAAAATTTTTAAAAAGTCTGCTTTTGCGAAATTTTTGTTCTATTTACTATTCTTAGCTTTTTTAAATTGTGTTAATTAGCATGTATACATCAAATCTCTCCTTTAACAACCGTTTGTTAATGAAAGACAAGTAGGGAATGATTTTTTGAGGGAACAACGAATTTCCACTATAACTTCCACCACCACAATTACCACCACAGGGTCACATCCCCAAAAACCACAACGACATAGACCAGTACCACCACCATCAATAACACCTACTCATTTATTATTATTATTATTACACATTAGTGAAAACAAACCTGATTTTTTTTTCTGAAAGCTTAAGGGTCAATATGTAAATAACAACAACACTAACAAAAATAGACGACAAACCTAAATACCGTTCCTAACTTAAAACAAGTTTTTACATAAATGAGGCGTGTGTGTGTGTGTGTGTGTGTGTGTGTGTGTGTGTTATATCATGCCAGCGCAAACTCAGGACGGCTCTTTGATTTATCGAAGCTCATAGAGTCAGTATGCCGGAGACAAAAGTACATCTTCATTATCCTGATATAGGGTTTAACTTTAAAATATGACGGCACTACGACACTGAAAATGTAAACAACCTCAATATATTGGATGTAATAGTCTAGGAGTAACACTTTAATTATAAAACAGTCATGAAGACTGGTTGTTCAAGCAGGTGGTATGCAAAACTGCATAAATGGTTCCAGTGGATGATACACAAACAACAACATAAATAACAGCAATAATAAGTAAGTAAGTAATTTATTATAGTGACATGTGCAACAAATACAATAGTAAAGTATGATAAATAACATAAAGTAGCACCCGGCCCAAAGGACCTGTAAGTCACTTAACAATATAAATCTATAGAACAATATTAGCATAATATTAATGACTTTTTACATATAATATGGACTTTCGAATATCGAAAGCTTTCAAAATGAATTTTGTCGTTTGTCTGGGGAAATTAGTTAAGATTTTTTGTAATATATCTGTATCTGAGTCGTTATTTGTGTATCCAAGATGTATTGATTGTAGAAAAGTTTTTCTAATGTCATCATATGCTGGACAGTGAAGTAAGAAATGGGATTATTTTTCGATTTTATTCTAATCACAACACCCACATAATCGCTCATCTATAAACTCATTTCTGTACCGTCCAGTTTCAATTCGGAGTGCCAAAATACCGCAACGCATCCTTGCCATCATAGAACGTTCCCGTTTATCCAGTTTTTGTAAAATATATTGTTCATTGGTATAATTTGTTTTGTACGTTATATATGTTCGTAGCTTTGGTACTGTTGTACATTTTTCGCGCCATTCAATTTTAATATAGTTATATAAATTATCACTAACAGTATCAAGATTACATACTTCAAAGTTTTCAAATGTCCGAGTTAATCCAATTTTATTAAATACGTCCTTCATTTCACTACACCATCCATTTGAACAATAATTGTAGTCATATAAGAACACGTTTTTAGTGTGTCTTTCATCATTCATATTAATCAATCTATTCCATAATCTAGCCATATTTTACCATCGTCTTTGTGTCGACATTATAATAATACATTAAACTAGGAACCGTTAATTAGGGATATAATTTTAAGGACACGAAAACTATTATAGTCAAACTAGCAAAGTTATGAATTTTTGTAGAATACAATTATCACCGAGTATGAGAACAACAACACCATATATTGATAAAGAGGTCTAAGATTAACATTTTAATTACAATACAGCCATGAAGACTTTAGCAAAACTTCGTACGCAAAAATGGCAATGTAAAATCAACAACAAAAAGTTAAAATACGTCAATTTGAGAACTTTACTTAGAGCTAAAAAAGCATAAAGACTATTACAGTCATCCTAGCAAAGTAATGAATTTTTTGGGGTATAAGTATTTTCTATGTAAAATTTTTACAACTCTAAAAAACCAACAACAACAGAATAAACTGTAACTTAATACTTACCGTGGGTCTTTGTTCCTTTCGTTCTCGGAATTGACTTACGCGTGGCGGGTGTGGCTGGCTAGGCGGGAGGTGCTTGCCCTTCCGGGGCGCCCGGCCTCGCTTCCTTGATGGAGGTTTGCGTGTGTCACCTGTTTTGCCGGTTTGCGGGGTTTTTGCTTTGTTTTTTGGATTGTGGTGTGGGCGGGGGCTGGTGTGTTTGTTTTTTTTGTATTAAAAGCAAAATCGCTTGCTATTAGCAGTATTTTGTGAGCTCAAATAAAACATTCTGAAAATAGGACACTAAGAATATAAGCAATAAGAACAAACTTAAGGAAACAATTATAACAAAACAATAACGACCACAAAATAACCAATCAAGACAACAACAACAACAAAATATTACGGTATATCATACCTTGCAGAACCATTATTGAATGCAAGAGGTCTGAGATCAACGAAGTTAGTGTATTCGTCCTGGCACAGGCATGGAGACTTCAAAGTACAATTGGCTGGTATGTAAATCTTTGACGAAACTGACAAAGTTATGAAAGAAAATAATATTAGTAGGGTATACATTGTTGTATTGAAATGTAAATGATATGTTTTATCTTTATCATTTACGTGTGATATTTATTTAAATTATTATATGTATAGATACATAGTCCATTTGTTCAGATCTTGATAAGTTTTATCAACGTATATGTCAATATCTATGTCTCGCATTTAATCAATTAAGTATTTAACAATTATGTGCAGACTATTAAAATTTAGATTTTAATTGTTTATGCAAATGACGGGTCAGCTAACAAGAAAGGAGTTGATTACCCTTCCGGAGCTCCCGGCCTCACTTGCTTAATAGTTATCGACTCGTATGTTTGTGTTTTATTTTATTAAGCTAAGCATGTTTTTCGGTGTTAAACATTCTGTGGACAGGTGTACATATCATGGCTGTTGTATTTATATTGAAGTGTTCAGGTAAGAAATGGAAGAGGAATTCGGATTACCATAAGATATTACCCTAGGTTAACAAACTGAATTTTTTCACACTATATCTAAAACACGCACACACACACACACACACACACACACACACACACACACACACACATATATATATATATATATATATATATATATATATATATATATATATATATATATATATATATATATATATTTAATATATATATATATTTCCCCTGATTTTCTCGAAAATTTGTGATTACTTTTTTAATTATTGTTTTCTAATTAAATTTAAAATCGATGTTCACTTAAGGTAAACATTATACAAAATATACAAATTAAATAAAAACCTGTAATCTCGATTTTTAATAGAAAATGTTGAAAAAGCGAAATATAAATCAAATTTGAAATTCAGTATTACTTTACTTCCTAAGTACAAATGGGGATAGGGGGTTGGTTAGAGTGGGCTGCCGTTACGAATAAATGTCTTCCATTTACAAACAAGAAGCACTTTGGCGTTACCGCTTACTTTAGGATATGCCCTCAATCATCTGCAAAGTTCAATTAAAAATATCTGTAATTGCAGAAACTTTTTGCTAGTCTGGAACTGTCACAACACTTAATCAGAAATATTTAGTCATAGTTTATTTATAAATAGCTAAATGTAGGTTGAACATATATTGCTATAGATAATTTTAGATAATAAACCATTACATTATACTTATGCAGCCATGACCTTGAACTTTTAACATATGACCTTGAACCATATTTATAAATGATCCTAAAATCAATAACTATAATATTCTAATACATCTATGGTATTGACCTATTAACCAAGGAGCTAAAATCATGCATCAAAATGATCACTATATCAATACCTTAATTATTTTAATACACATGCCTATACAAAAAGTTAATAGTTTTAAAGATAATTAACAATTTCAATCCGCTAATGCAGCTATGACCTTGGATTTGAACATATGGCCTTGAACCACATATAAAAATAATTGCTTTGTCAATGCCTACAATATTCTAATATACTTGCCCATGTAAAAAGTTAGTTTTGAAGATAACTACTTTTTCAATTTTCTAATGCAGCTATGACCTTGACTTTTGAACAAACGACCTTGAACCATATATCAAAATCATTGTTTTAAACATCCATATAAAATTAATAGTTTTAAAGCTAATGCACAGTTTAAGTATTTGTAAATATTCCATAATATTTCAGGGGCAAAAACTCCTAATGGATTATCATATAGTAACAAAACTAGGTACGTTGTTTAATTTTGTCATAAACGTTTTAACAGCGTTTCGATTTACATATCGTCTAGATTTCAAGAAAAAAGTCTAAAACTACACAAATCACAAATTAGGTCATGACTTTAATCTTTGACCCTGACTCAACTTTGAAGGCCATTTTAATAAAAAGTGAGAACTGAAAACTCAATGTCATTAACTGTTTAAAGAGTCAAGTTATAACAAAGCCATTTTACGAATTTTTTAAAATAAAGGCAAAAAAAAAAAAAAAAAAAAAAAAAAAAAAAAAAAAAAAAAAAAAAAAAAAAAAAAAAAAAAAAAAACGCGTAGGCTATTTTTGACCTAATCTCAAGAAATGAACAAAATATAGGCCTAAGACCTCAGAGAAGTTAAATGTGACATCAGATATTATCCTCCTAATTTCGGTATCGGAGAAGAAGATTTTTTAAAAGATTTTTGCATCCCTACATCACATTGACCTAGTTTTAGTAGCCATGGCAATGCCATGATCAAACTGGAATTGCACTGGCCAATACATGCTTCTGACCAAGTCTTATTGAAATCTGTCCAGAAGTTTCAAACGAAAATAGGTGTTAACTACGCACACACGCAGCGCTATGTCATAAGCTAACATGACGTATAATATGGGGAACTAAACTCATAAGATTGTTAAGTTGTTATATCGTCTAGTCTGTCTAGACCTTTTTATCGCAGTGATTTCGTTGATTTTTAGGATTTCTTTCCATCGACTTTTTTTGTCAGTTGTGCCGCAGCGACTTCAATGTTTAATCTCCGACACTTACCGCAGTAATTTAATTATTTCATCGGCAAGAGTTCTATACCTTTTCTAAAAAATGCAACACCTACTGATCTCAGTAATTTCTACATCTTTTTATCAGCGATTCTGTTTATAATTTTCTAGACCTCTATATCGCCGATTGCATTCGGTAATTTTCTTTTTGTCGCGAAAATATTCCGTCACTAATTGTTTATATCCTTTTCTATGGGATTTTGATTTAATTTTCTTTTGTTAATGTAAAATCACAATTGTGTTTGTTCGGATGTGATGCAATAGATAAATACACACATTAAGGAACCAGTTCGATTGTCAGTGCTTTCAAATTCTTTACTGCAAATAGCACTGCGACTTCCAAATTGTATTGCAATTTTCGAGATAACATTTAAATAGACCGCGTTCTAGACCTTGTCGTCCGAAGGGACATAACTCCTATTTTCAACGTCAGCCAATCAAATTTTGCCAACTCAACGGTTACAAAGTTTAACTGTTGTATTATCTCTATTACTATATAAACAATTGCATGGCAGAAGCAGAAAGAACTTAAGTCATAAACAATGCGTAATTTTTGTATTAATGTGTAAAAGGTAATAGGATATTAAAAATGAAGTGTGAAGAGTGAAATTACTGTTGTCATAGATGAAACAAAATCGAAAGTAGGTTTTTCCTATCAATTGTAAGTACCAACACAGGAACCCGATACATCAAAGAATACAAAGTTTACTGTTGAAGTATCTCTATATCTATAAAAACAAATTAATGGCAGAAGCAGAAAGAACTGAAGTCATAAAGAATGCGTTACTTTTGTATTAATGTGTAAAAGGTTATAGGATTATAGTAAAATTATTGTTGTCATAGAGGAAAACGAAAGCGAAAGTAGGTTTTACCTATCTTTAAAGTTTAAAATCAATTGTTAGAACAAACACAGGAACCCGATTCATCAAAGGTAATACAATTTCAAAAAGGAGAAAATATAAAATCAGAGAGAGAGAGAGAGAGAGAGAGAGAGAGAGAGAGAGAGAGAGAGAGAGAGAGAGAGGTATTAAAAGATTTCATAATGAATTTAAGAAGATAAATACAATATTATAAGGACGTAAACAATATTTACAAACATTATAATATGAACATTACATTTTCGGATGTTATGATATAATAATATTATTTAAGTAAAAATACCTAAATGTCCGTTTTCATAGATATTTTAAAATTATTTGGAAAACTCCGAATTCAATATCAATTTACATTTTTATTAAGCTATACCTCTTTGTCAAAGGATTTACAATTGAAAACAGAGGAATAATTAGGTTTTAAGCCCAAGTTAAAATACTCTTATATACATTCTGGCGTATAATTTTAAGATGAGGTTCATTTTAAAACCGCTATTCTTATGAAAGTGAACTCGAAATTTAAAAATTGTCAAAGTAAGTTTTTTTTTTGAGTCTGTTATCCGGCTCACAAGCCACTCGATACTGTACTGAAATAAAGAGATGTTAAAAGCGTAGAATAAATTTATTTCAGGCATGAGTGTTTACAGATTCTAGTTATACAAATGGGTCTTGAAAAAGAACTTCATGGTTTGCTTGACAAGTGGCACCCCAAGTTACGAAGAAAGATAGATCCAACTGAAATTTTTCAAGATATCGAAGGATTAACAGATTTCGACAAAAATGAAATCAAAGGAGGTTTTCAAATATCAACTTGGAATGGATATGACGAATTGAAAAATCGCTTAAAAAGACGACCTTTAAACACATTCCATAGTTTTATTTCAGTACTTAAGTCAAATAATTATGGACACTTAGAAATAGTTTCTGAATATGACAGAATAATGAGATTACACAACCTTTATAGACGTACATCGTGGCTGTGTTCTATTATACCTCAGATTATGGTTATGATTGGAAGTGGTGTTTGCGTTTTGTTTTTTTTCACCGAGTGATTACCAAACGGGAAAAGGTTAATGTATAAAAATGGTTATATACATCCTTGGGAGCAAAATATGAACAAGGAACAGGAAAACATAAAACTTTTTAAATCCAGCCAATGTTTGAAGTATAACTTAGAATTGGGTTTTTTTATTCTAATGACATATTTTAGTTGCGATATGGTTTATATGCCCTAGTCAAGATTACCTCTAACATCGAGGCGGTCTGTTCTTTGATGGTGGTAGAAACCTGAGAAAACCCGTAGAGACCGTCGACTTTTGGCAAGTGAACAATGATAAATTCGATACTATTTTGCAACTTTTTGGTTACTTTTGACAAGAGAATGAACAAAAAATGCGCACCTACAAATTGTGACCTGAATAAAAATAAAAATACCTTTAAAAAGATATAACGTCACAAAGCAAAAAGAGAACTAATTTACAAAAAGTAATTTACAATAGCACCTTTTTTCCGTCTCTGAAAGCTATTCCTCAACTTTAACGAGAATATACAAAAATACACGATGCATAACGTCAGAGCACCTTGCATTCAGGCAATGGATGATGCAATCATGAAGTCACGTGAGATGATGTTTTTTGGTATGGACATCGGTTAGAAAAAAAAAAAAAAAAAAAAAAAAAAAAAAAAAAAAAAAACAGACAATTAACAATGTCCTTGCTATGAACGTTGACCCAACCTCCAATAAATATGCATCTGTGTTCCGGGTAACAATTGCATGAAGAGCGGACGAAATAATTAATGAAATAAGTAACATAATCCACAAAACTAAAAGGTTAATTTTTAGTATGCCAAATTAAATTTAGGTGGCGGTGATTACGGCTAAATGTGATTTAACAAACAGCCAATAGGAAATTTTATGTATAAATTTATTGTAAAACTTTGTCTCATAAATTCATATTATTTGATGATGGTGTTACTTCTCACTACTATTGTTCTCATCAAGGTGGACATAACTTTTGTTCCGGGGCTTTATAATTGATAATGGTTTCTACAACAACTTGGGGATGCTATTATTTTGTTTGATTTAGCTTATTAAGACGCTGTTTTTTTTATAAATACTTGAACTAAATAGTTAATATAATATTTAGTATCCATAACTAAGTAGGCAGTACTCTTTGTGCTGTCAGAAAATGTATCATGTGGCTAAATTTTCAACCAACTTAATTTTTCAAAATTTATTTAAAACAAAGCTTAAGGTTTGTTCCCTCATGCAAAGTATTCCTTAGCCGGATTATAGGATTCATATCATTTTGAAACTTGCATTCATTAATTCTCAAATGTTTTCATTTTGAAAGGAATTTAAGGAGGTAAAAATAAGCAGTTTTGTGTCAAATAATAATGGCATATAGTTAAGTTGCAAAAGCATTGTTTGCGATTGCAAATTAACATTCCCCACACCGAGTTAAATTCCACTAATTAAAATTAAAATTAAAAAAAAAAATCAGTGATCACTAAAAAGTTAAATGGTACAACATCTACATAAACATTTTCAATTTTTCGAAATTAAAGGATTTTTATATTAAATTTTATCTTGTATTATGAAATCAATTTTTTTGATGTTTCAAATTTAAATTTATTTATCAATTCGAATCAAGCTGTAAAGATCTTACAAACAATAGCTAAAAAGAACAATATTTGTATATTTATTCAATTTATTACAGAATTAAGAAGAAATGAAGTTTCTATGACAACCGACGGCGTCACAATTGAGCAGGCATGTTTTCATGTTCTCAATGAAGACAACGATAAAGGTGGTGACGGGTCCTTTACAGGTAACAATATTTAACTAACCTGTGCAGAAAAAGGAGAAATAAGAGAAATAAAAGTTTTAACAAAGCAGTGTATCTAAACAGTCAATGCAATAAAAAATACGACATATTGCACGTTCAAAATACATTAAAAGCAGAGAACAAAACAAGACAAAGCAATGTAAACCCATGTTAAATCTGTTTATTTTAAACATTCTTAATATTTATAGTCATTGAAATAAACTTTGAATTGTGTGAATATGTAACAATGAGAGTAACATGAATGTTCAAGCCAACAAATGCATTACATCAGTGACAAGTTCCAGTTAAAGTTGACTTGGACAAAAATGTAATTATTTCATGATTCGCTTTGGAACAGCCCTGATAAACTTTTTATGTCGACGTACTTTTTTTAGAGTAACATGAATGTTAAAGCCAATAAATGCATTACATCAATGACAAGTTCCAGTTAAAGTTGACTTGGACAAAAATGTAATTATTTTATGATTCGCTCTGGAACAGCCCTTTTATGTCGACGTACTTGTTTTTAGAGCAACATGAATGTTTAAGCCAACAAATGCATTACATCAATGACAAGTTCCAGTTAAAGTTGACTTGGACAAAAATGTAATTATTTCATGATTCGCTCTGGAACAGCCCTTTTATGTCGACGTACTTTTTTTTAGAGCAACATAAATGTTCAAGCCAACAAATGCATTACATCAATGACAAGTTCCAGTTAAAGTTGACTTGGACAAAAATGTAATTATTTCATGATTCGCTCTGAAACAGCCTTTTTATGTCGACGAACTTCTTAATCATTTATAAAGTCCTGTTAGTTTTTATTTGATATTATTGTTTTTCATTATTACAAAAGTAAAGATTGATGAGGAATAACCATCTTTTATATATCTACCTGTGAATATACAAACAACCCAGAAAAAGGCTTTTTTGCTACAAAGTGTACAATGTGTACAATATGAAATAAGTTAAAAAGGACTTTTCTTATTAAAAATAAAAATTTGCGAATTTTTCTGATTGTTTATACTTTTATGAAAACTGGACAGTTTCGCTTATTTTAGCGAATTTACAAACAACTATTACAACCTGTCGAATTCAATAGTCATGCAATTTGTTCTCTATTGCGCTAATACCTAACAAAGACAAAAAATGTTAAATACTCTTAAAAAGGCAGTGATGTTTTTTCAAACCATTTCCTTGAATGTTAATCAGATAATTCTGACGAAATTTTTAGCAGTAATAGTCTTTCAGTTTTCGTTGTATTTGAAGCTAGATATATGGCATACATAGTCTAGTGTCATATTTGCTTTTGCAAGGATTAGGACATTGATCATGACATTGATCATGTCATTTATTTCTGTTGTTGTAATTTATAAGTCTAGCTATTCCAAGCTTGTAAATGTAGCTCATCTGATGAGCTTTTGCAATCTACCTTCGTCCATCGAGCGTCGTGCGTAAAATTCTGAAATAATATAATCCTCTCCTTCTTAACCACTGGGTCAAATTTGATAAAACTTGGTTATCATCAAAAGTAAAGGACTCAAATAAAGAAGTTATGTCCCCTTTGGGCCCACAAGAGAAAAAGTAAAACTTTAAATTACAAAAAAAAACTAATAATTTTATATGAGGTCCTTATGCCACCTAGCTTTAGAATTACTGAAATTAATGATAGCCATAAACTTAAAATGGGCAAATGGAAACGCTCTAAATTTACAAAACTAGTCAATTTAGTTATACACGTGAACTTATATCAAGGAAGTGAGGCCGGGTGCTTCGGAAGGGTAAGCATCTCCTGTTCAGCTAGCTAAACTCGTATAAAAATGTTTATTAGGAAATTGAAAGTATTGATCTAACGATTATTTTGGTATATGATTCGTGAAAACTGGATTAAAGGGTCGAGGTCGCAGCTCTATTTAATACAAAGATTGTTAATTATCTCCAAATGTTCAAAGTTTTAAATAAGCTTCTATATTAGAAAATTGAAATCTTGATATAACATCATCTGGTGTTCATTCATTCATTCATTCATTCATTCATTTAATTTCACTACAATAGTGGTTTTTTTCCCAAAATAACATAAACTTACTGAATTAATTGTCATACATACAAACAAAGATCAAGAAGCAAACATATATACATAATAACTTTTACATTTAATTATAGTAGGTCAATAATTTGATCTCCAGTCTATGTTAGGCAGCAATAAATACTATAGGTGAGTCTCATCAAATGTCAACATGCCAATGTCAGGGTTTTACATATATTCCATGAGGAATGTATATCCGATTCGCTGCCTAATAGTACAAGTAAGAGAGTGTTCGGGTTGAGACTACACAGATTATTGTAAATAAAGACATTAAACTTTTGTACTGAAAGCCAGAATCTGCGTCGTATGGATACCAGTTCAGTAGCAGTACAATCTAACACAATGTGTTTCAGGTAGTCCATGAAACTATAGTTGCACAACGAACATGTACTTCTGTTATTTAAAGGTGGTTTTATCCATTGTTTTACAATGAAGTATGCCAATGATAGTTCAGTTTCAGTTGTTGCAATAAGCTATATTTTTCCAAAGCCGAAACTGTTGTGTAGTTTAATGAACCCTTTGAGGTCCTGGTCATTTCTCATTCTTTGCAGTCGGAGTGATAATTCATATTCGTTGATCGACATATTAACTAGTCTTTTCCATTGAGGATATGTTGGAAATTCTCCTGATTGTACGTATGTCTGAAGATGTGTAACCAATGTATACTTTTCTTATAAACAAAATATATCAGGGATAAAACCTAGTTTGGTCGTGGTTGAAGTAAGTAAAAAGTCGTAGTCTATTGATAAATATCCTCTTCGTCAGTAGTGTATAGTGTTGAACCCGATAATGTAATAAATTCCCAATAATGTTATATCAACCGATATTGTCATAAAAATTCACCGATATAGTAATAACAACCGATAATGTAACATTCGGTTAACTGCAATTACATTATCGGTTAGAAAAATTATTACATTATCGGTTAAATTTTGTTACATTATCGGTTGTTATTACTATATCGGTGAATTTTTATGACAATATCGGTTGATGTAACATTATCGGGAATTTATTACATTATCGGGTTCAACATATAGTCCATATTACATAATTTTCCAAAAGTAAAAACAACTTGCGCCTTGCTATCTCAGCTGTTATAGGTAGTTAACCACATAAACTCTCTGCCATATCAGATCTAGTACGTCTCGGTAATTGTTGTATGTTCTTAACTATAAAGTGTTGGAATTTATTCAGTGTGTCAATATCAGCTGTTTTGAGATTTGTCCACATTTCAAAATCATAAAGAGTAGTAGGAACAACAATTTTACGGTACAATCCAACTGTTGTGACCGGATTTACTCCGGGTAAACCTATTCCAGTTAGAGCAAAGTATGCATTTCGACCTTTGCGACACATGTTAACTGTACGGTTTATACTCTGAAAATGTGCATTAAGCATTATTCCACGATGTGTACACTCAGTAACTAATGAAACGCTGTTCGGTCCTAGGTAAGACTTGTTATCATTCGTAGAGTTAGGTTTGCTTTTACTCAAAACCATTATATGCGATTTATTGGCGCTGAAAGTAAATTGCCAAGAACAAGAGTATTTGTAAGCCATATCTAACATAGACTGGAGACCAAGTGGGGTGATACTGATGCATACCAGATTATCTGCTAAGGTTGGATTACCTGACTTAATTACGTTTACACAAGCTGAGTGAGGATTTGATTCTAATTTACATAAGGGATCGTTTATAAATACAGAATATAGGTATGTAGACAAGACTCCACATTGTCTTAAACCCTGATCTACACTGAACCATGATGATTTGGTTGAGTTTGCAACAACAGATCCAACAGTTTTAGAATGACAGTCATATACGATAGACCAGTTTTTACCTTAACACCTAAGTGGTATAACTTAAATAGCATACCTTTCCGCCATACCGTATCAATGGCCTTCCTACTGTCTAAAAATGCAGTAAATGCCTTGCTTCCTTTTTCAATGGCGTGATATATTGTTTCATTCAGATTACATGAAACAGTTATACAGCATAGGTGCTTCTGGAATCCTTGCTGTTGGCAGTTAGGTAATGGCTGATGTAACACCGAATTGTTAATAAGTCTGTCGTGTATTATCTTCTCAAATAGTGTCACCAACAACGATATTGGTCTGTAGTTGTCCGGATTAGATTTCTCCTTTCCGTTACCTTCATGTATTGGAATTATAAGACCCCGTTTCCAGGCTTCGGGTATTCTACCGACTTTCACTATTCCATTAAACAACAAAGTTATATAATTACATAATTGTTCACCACCGTAGATGAGATGCTCATTCTGTACCCTGTCACACCCAGGGGCTTTCAGCAATTTTAACTGTTTAATACATTTTGTTACCCCCAGCGAGGTTATATCACCTCCAGGTAAGGGGCTCCGGTCATTAGCACATTCAAGAAGAATATCAAGGTAGTAGTTACAACTAGACATGCATGTATCTATAGCCCTACGACTGGCATTAAAATCTCCAGCAATGATAACGTGGCCATACTGAACATAATAGTTATATAGATCACTTAAAATGTTCAACTCATATTTTGGTTTTCTACATAACCATCTGCTGGCAGATGGACGCCAAATATAAACAGCGTTGTGTTGATATGATCTTTGTATTCAATAACTACGATTCGATCTGACATTGTCTCAATAGAAGTTATATAGGAGGATATAGAATTCTTATAAAATATGGCAATACTAGCTTTGTCACATCTAGTGCATTCATCTATGTCAGAATCAGCTTTAGCAAAACTAGAATATCTACTGTCTCTATGTCAGAATCAGCTTTAGCAAAACTAGAATATCTACTGTCTCTATGTCAGAATCAGCTTTAGCAAAACTAGAATATCTAATGTTTCTATGTCAGAATCAGCTTTAGCAAAACTAGAATATCTAATGTCTCTATGTCAGAATCAGCTTTAGCAAAACTAGAATATCTAATGTCTCTATGTCAGAATCAGCTTTAGCAAAACTGGAATATCTAATGTCTCTATGTCAGAATCAGCTTTAGCAAAACTATTATATCTACTGTCTATGGAGTCAAGAAATTGCAGGGTACTTCGTTTAAGTTTATGTTCACTAAAGACTACGACATCACAATTTGTTAAGTCTAACAGCTCTGACAAGCAAACTGCAGATGACATAACACCTCTAACATTCCATGTAAGTAGATTAACCAACATCAAGATAACAGACATATACCTTATAATGTAATTATTAAATTTATAAAGAGTACCCATATTATTATTAGCTTGAAATTTGTTCTAACCACTGCCTCTGTGAAAGCCAGGGTCTACACACAACGCCGTCAGGCCAGAAATGTCCCGATCCTACAATATGTTCATCTTCTTGACTAACGTTTAATTTTGCGGAAGCTCGTCCCCGTTTCCCTTCAAGTAACATCAAATGCGTGGCATGTTCTTTTTTTCGGAGCAAGTAATTCAAAATTCCCGTACGCGTGGTTTCCTTACCCAAATTGCCTAGGTGGAAACCAACCTTTTGTATATGCATGATATTAGAAAATTATAGGTATTGATATAACAATCATTAAAGTATATGGTTTAAGTTTATTTGACCAAAGGTCAAGGTCGCCGTGACGGTTGTTTTATTTGAACACAAAAATGATTAATTACCTGGAAAAGAATTAACTATAACAATGATTTTGGTATATGGTTTAATGACATTGCATCAAAGTTCAAGGTCTTAGTTCTTCATAGTGTTTCAGTTCAGGTTTAAAAGTTTTGATATTTTGTAGAAGTACTTTTTAATACCCGGGAAAGGCTTCATAAGCATCAAATATATATATGCGTGTGTGTGTGTGTGTGTGTGTGTGTGTGTGTGTGAGAGAGAGAGAGAGAGAGAGAGAGAGAGAGAGAGAGAGAGAGAGAGAGAGAGAGAGAGAGAGAGAGAGTGTGTGTGTGTGTGTGTGTGTGTTTTTACCTTGTGTAAAAAATTAAAATTTTGATGTTAAGTAAAGGGTCTTGTTTCCTGTGACTACCATTTTTTGGATTTTAAGCTTTTAAGTATGTCATTGTGTTTCTAAATATATCAACAAAATAAAAAAAAAAGATATTAAGGTATATTATGTGTTTTCATATGTTCATAAAAAATTTTCTTTTTTTTTAATTTTATATATAAACTACTTTTTACGGACATTGAATTAGAATATTTTTCTTAGGATTGAGATTAGTTTACCCGTAATACATATCTTTACAATGCGATATAATAATAATGTCTTTTAAACAGGTTTCGGAAATATTAAAATTGGAAACCTTCCTCCATCGGAGAATGAATACTTTTACAACCTATTGAAACAAGATCCCAACCCTCCTTGGAAATCATTAGCAAGAGTAATGAATATACCAACATCATCGGTAAAGAGGTTTGGTAAGTTTGTCTATCAATTTTTATGCAATAATAAATAAGAAAAAACATGTAATAAATGAAATTAATTTCTAACTCAGAAGTTAACATATGATATCACTAAATGCAAATATATATATATATATATTTATATTATTTGCACCACTGTTTTTCCCGCGAAGATTTATCAATGAAATCCGAGGTGTATCGATACTGTGAGAACCGCTTTAAACCCAGGAATCTGACATACCTTCGCACAAATAAATATATGAAACAGGTATTACTACAGTTAAAATTTAAAATGTTATTTTAAAATCTTTTTTTTTCTAAATCAATAACAAGTTTATTTCTTATTACATTAATTTTTATATTTCGTAATGTAAATATGAATTATGACGTCACGCTTGTTCCTGTCTTTTGTATTCACACGCTACTTCCATCATATATTGGATTTTTATTTTTTTTAAACAACTTTTATATTTATTGGTGCAAGAAATAGAATCAATCACTACTTATGGTGTCAGATAGAGAAATCTCAATCCTCGTTCAAATATATAAAATATATATAGATTTTCCCATCTGACATCACAAGTAGTGATAGATTCATTTAATATATATATATATATATATATATATATATATATATATATATATATTCACCACAATCACCCAGGCGAAACACAAAAAGGGAAAACAAATATGAGTCGCTATATAATTGTAATGATTGGCAGAAAAACAATCACTGTAATTGATCTAAAAAAGAGTAATTTTCAAGCTCAAGTTGTGCAAATCAGCAAATCATACATTTTATAATAATAATAATAATAATAATAATATCTACTTACTATTCTTTCGCCAATTGTTCGAACAGACCGTTAATCTATTTTTCTATGTCTACTTTATACTTTATTTAAATAAATGATAACAAAAACCCTAGTTTTCTTTTACACTGCATGTAGCCTGTGACACTGATCATGTAGCCTGTGACACTGATCATGTAGCCTGTGACACTGATCATGTAGCCTGTGACACTGATCATGTAGCCTGTGACACGGATCATGAAGCCTGTGACACTGATCATGTAGCCTGTGACACTGATCATGTAGCCTGTGACACTGATCATTAAGCCTGTGACACTGATCATGTAGCCTGTGACACTGATCATGTAGCCTGTGACACTGATCATGTAGCCTGTGACACTGATCATGTAGCCTGTGACACTGATCATGTAGCCTGTGACACTGATCATGTAGTCTGTGACACTGATCATGTAGCCTGTGACACTGATCATGTAGCATGTGACACTGATCATGTAGCCTGTGACACTGATCATGTAGCCTGTGACACTGATCATGTAGTCTGTGACACTGATCATGTAGCCTGTGACACTGATTTTATTGAAATGTGGCATTTATTCTTTATAAATAAATATTTAACTATATATATATGTATATATAAACATATAACAATGTATCGGAATATGACAATATGAACTATTTACTTGTTAAAATAATTCTGTAAACTGCTAACCTCGTCTGAACTAAAAACCAGAGATAAAAAACTGTTTAAACAGACAAAACTCTGGTAAACCTTGACAATCTACACAACATAACTTAACAGTTCGTAAAAACTTGACTGATCAGGTGGAAGGAACAGGCTAGAATGATATCTCTCTTAATATCAATTCATAACTACAACGCATATATACATTTACATAGAACCCGTGCAACCCGTGTTATTAATACATGTAGAACACCCTCTATTCACATTTAAATACTGAAGAACCAATAAGACAACAGTTTTTTGCTATTCCTTGAAACGCTAAAAAACCATACTTATTCATAGTTGTTTTACAAGTTCAGTTATTTATCTTTCTCTTCTCTTTTCAATCCCTAGATATTTTATTTAAAAATAAATATCAATCCGTTTTACATATATTAAAGAAGGCACTGATTTTCAACTTTAATTTGTCAATATTAAATTTGAATATGCCACAACGTTACTTTTTAATACATCATTGTCATTCTAAAACTGATAATTTTGTCGTACATTTCAAGTTTATGATGATTTTTCATTTTCTTCCTATGTTTAATTTATTTTTTCTATTTGATTATGACAAATGTTTTAAACTGTAATAAAAGTACTCGTTTTGGTTTGGAGTCCTTATATGGAGCATATTTCAATAGGTTGTTGTTTATGTTGGTTGTACATTTATAATGCATCAAAAGTCTTAGAAGGCATAGGTACCAGATTGATCTGAGCGCTTAAGTGTAACGGCGGTTGTCAATGCCTAGGATCAATTTTAGTTGATCTTAGTGTAAGGAAAGTTCAATGCAAGACCAATTTAAGTGAAACAATACTGAATAGGGTTAAAAACACCAACAAAATTAATTTAACTGTTAGTTAGCTTTTGCAGGAAGATCAAGTTTATTTTTTCGCGAAGAATTTATCTACAATAAGGTCAGATTTATATAAATTGTGCCATTGAATTTTACAGACTGCGGTCAAATAGCTTGTAGTCAGTGCAACTTTAACTTGCAAGCGCAACGGTCAAAGCGTCCAAGAAAGCAATTTTCTCTTACTCTTTTGACAACAGTTTAACTTTCATTGACCTTTTATGTACAACACTTCTGGGGCAAACCCCCGACTTGGAAACCTCTATAAGAAGATTATAAATCTAAGCAATTGATGCTGATCGATCAATAACTAACAAAAATACCTGCTTTATTTTGATGTGTCATATTTGAACATTTCAGAAATCCGTTTCTCATTAGAAACAAAAATCATACAAGTCTTCAAATGCAGAACCCAATGGTTTTTGTTTTCTTGCACAAGACAAATGTTACATAAAACATTATCTTTGAAACATTAAAATTTAACGAAAGATGACAAATATGATACTCGCTAAAATAATTGTTTCACATGAAGGCCAATTTACCTTGAAACAATTTGTTGTTTAAAATATTAATTTTTACTTCGGTAGTTATTATTCATTTATTATTTAAAGAAGAACAGTGTATATGCTTTATATAATTTTATTGAAATTGCTTCCAGATTACAGCAATCTTCACCGCTTACAGATCAAAGCACCCTTTACCGCTAACACATCACAGCGTCCTTCACTGCCTCTAGATCACAGCACCCTTTATCGCTTACAGATCACAGCACCTTTCACAGCTGACATATCGCAGCCTTCTTCACCGTTCCAAAACATGACCCCCTTTCTCGCTTACATATCACAGCACCCTTTACCGCTTTCAAATCACAGCGTCCTTCAGCGCTTCCAAATCATAGCAACCTTTACCGCTTACGGATCACAGCACCCTTTACCGCTAACGGATCACAGCACCCTTCACCGCTTATAGATCGCAACACCCATCACCGCTTCAAGATCACAGCACCCTTTACCACTTACAGATCGCAGCACCCTTCACCGCTTTCAGATCACAGCACCCTTTACCGCTTACAGATCACAGCGTCCTTTACCGTCTCCAGATCACAACATTCTTCACCGCCTCCAGATCACAGCACCCTTTACCGCTTCAAGATCACAGCTTCAATTTACCGCTTCCAGATAACAGCATCCTTTACCGATTCCAGATCACAACATCCTTTACCGATTCCAGATCACAACACCCTTTACTGCTTACAGCGCCCTCTTCCGACTCAAAATCACAACATCCTTCACAATGCCCAGATCACAGCACCTTTCCCGCTTACAGATCACAGCGCCCTGCACCTCCTTTTGACCATCGCTTCAAGATCACAGCACCCTTTACAGCTTACAGGCCACAGCGTCCTTCACCGCTTACAGATCACGACGTCCCTTGACGCTTATAGATCACTGTATTTTTCACCGCTTAGGTTCAAATTTAACACTGGGTAATTTGTTGATTTATTTCAGAGAGAAGTGAAAATCCTTCAAGACGTTTTATTATTTATATCAGCGACGCAAAAAGTATGTCTTTGTCGAGGCTTATACCGTATCTGCTAAAAATAGGTCTGAGGCAGCTGGTTGAATTGATAGAACGAACAACTACAGATAAAGGTAAGTCTCATACAAATTAAATTGTTAAAATAATACGAACGGGTTTAATCTTCAATTGTTGAATTCGATATACTTGAAAAAACTTACCTTTACTATTCAATTGATGTCATAATGTTTTTGTTAAAAACAATCTGATGTTTGTGTGTTTTTGCCAAATTGAAAAATATTTTTTTTCTTTCAACAGAATGTGTTCTTTCCGACATAAAAGATAAAATTATATGGATTATTGAGGATGCATTAAATGTGGTTCCTTATCCACTATGGAACAAAATGGCAATCGAGAAAAAACTATCAGAGGTGTCAATTTACGATATAGGTAGGGGTTTTGAATAACACATATCGCTTACTCTTTATAACAGGATCTCTTTACTTTTTTGTACGTTGATTGTCATTTCTACTATTCCTTTAAAAAATGGGTGCCAAAACAAGAAATAAGTTTACCTCATATCGATGTTTATGTCTCCTTATCAAATGACAAAGTCCCCTTTTTAATAGTAAAGATAAAACATATAAGTTAACATATGGAAATGATGTTCGTTATGATTTGCCTTATTGATTATTAGATCAAATCCCCATTACTTTCAATAAAAGTTAGTTTTGGGTGAAGATTTTTTAATGTCTTAAAGCCGCATTAAGTTTTTTAATTTTCTAATTGTTTTGAGATTTTCTAAAAATATATTTTTCAAAAAAAAAAAAAAAAAAAAAAAAAAAAAAAAATCAATAAATAACTTCTAATCACGATACGTGAGATTCATTTCTAAAATTTCATTCCTTTTACCTGTAAATAAACGGAATCCTCTAACCGGTTGGTCAATGTTTAACGATGATTATTATTAGCTTGGATCATGCGCACGGATGTACGGAAAAAAAACATTAATCGAAGGTGATACATGACAAATTGCATTAATTGTCCGTCATTAATATGTATTTGAAATGGTGTTATGTATCGTGTTAAATGCATTGATCAATCATTTGTTTACATTATTTAATAACAGATTTTAAAAAAAATAAACAAATACTGATTTCAGCTAATGGAAGAATCCCAGAAACTGAAGAGATTGACGAAATGTACGTTACTGAATTTAGAACATATTTGAAAGATTTTTGTGGATTTAGGGAAACAATTTACGAACAGACAAACGTTGTGGAAAAAGGTAACTTTGATAATACTAACTTATAAAACTGATTGAATATTCACACTGTTTTTCATTAAAATGTAAGTAAGATACTAAAACCCTATTTTAATGATTATTGACAGGTTGTTAGTTTTAGAAATTAGAGTTATTATTGTTACACGTTTCTGATAGCACTACTAAATTATTGTTACACTTTTTTAAATACCATTACCTGATATTGCATTATTTTGATTGAAATCTACAGCTTATAAACCTTTATTAATTTAAGTCGGTAGTATTAATCACGATAAATGTTTTGCGTGTTATAATTATCATTTTTTTTAGATATATATATAAATTTTCTAGCGCTATCGGCTCACTGATTTAAATAAAAGTTATTTACCAATTTATACACAATGTTTCCTTTTCCAAAACATGTGTAAAAAGGGGTTTTAAAAATTTAACAATTATGCATTATTTATATTTGTTATCCCACAGGATAATTGTTCTGTAAAAACTGGCATAAACAAATATTATTAAGTCTGAAGTTTGAGTTTTTTCTTTGCTCTTATTTTTTTTTTTTTTTTTTTTTTTTTTTTTTTTTTTTTTTTTTTTTTTTTTTTTTTTTTTTTTTTTGGTCTGTAAATGTTTTGTCTTACCAAATATTTAAAGATTTAAAGATTGTTTTGTTACTATCAATACCAAACGCTACTTTATTGTGGCAATCTCTTTATCTTCTTGCACCAAAAGATTTCAATTTACTTTTAAATCTTGATATAAGGCTGTTATTATTTGTGTCCTTTACAGCTTTAATCGCATTTGATATCATTAATAACGTCACATTGTTATTAGAAATACGATATCTGATTTTGAGATAAAGTGAGTGAGTGAGTGAGTGAATTTCTGTTTAGAGCCGCATCACCATTTTTGCAGCTATTCTCGGCTAGATTTTCAGATATAGCTACAACAAAAGTCTTGTACCTATTTTGTTACTGTTACGATGATTTAGGAAAAGACAACAATTTTCAGATACTGGCTCTTTATTACATTCACAATATTTTCAATATGGTATTATTATTATTTTCCCAGTTCAAAATTTCCCATAATTGACCAAACTAAAAATACAGAAAATAAAAAAAAACATATAGGAGAAGTTGAATTTTGATGAATGATTATATTGACCTGGGTACCTTATTCCATTGGTGCAGGTAAACACCCTTTCTAATTAAACCCAGTTTAATTAGAGTAAACCGTACCATACGGTATAAATTAATTTAGCTCCAAGCTAATTAAATTAAAACAATTTACAGCCTTAATAATAATTATTGTTTCCCTGAAACAATTACCTTAGTAACCCAAGTCAATATAGTCAGATTATTAAAATAATTTCAACCAAACAAATAGATAAAAAAACACAATAAATTATTAAATAATCAATAGATAAATAATCAAATAAATAATAAATTACCAAAAAAATTCAATAAATAAATAATGATAATAAAAAAATATGCTTTGCTGGGATTCGAACCCCTGACCACAAGCTTATAAACTCATTGCTTTATCACCTGAGCTAAATCAACAACCATATGACCCATGTAAAGATAAGAACCAATAAAAATGCTCAAAATATTATTGAATTATTTGTTATAAAATCTTAAATCTGTCATAGGAAATTTCAAATTCATATTAAGTTCAAACCTAAATAAGGCTAAAAATGGTCAAAGGTAAAATTAGAAGTATGGTTTTGAGAATCGAAATTCAATTATGTTCTGAATACACATTCTCAGACAAAAATTTTCTTTCCATAATAAAAAAATTAGGACACTAGAAACTAAATCATTACTTACAGTTGTAGCCTTGAAAAATAATTCCCCCAAACTTCTTTCTAACAAATACAACAAACACACACTGCAGTATATCTTCTAAGCCAGTAAAAATACAACTCTTATACACCTGTATATATTTTGTTATTAAACAATACATCACACTACCATTCTCGAACTTTCTACAGCTTGCTTGCACTACACAAACTTCACAGGTATAAACTTTGCCAACTGCAAGTAATTGATTCTATTGTCATTAATAAGTCTATAGAAAATGATTGATTGCCATCAATCAGACATTTAATAGGTATTACAGGAAAGTTAGGGTGGTATACAAAATATAGACTGGCTTTTTTGTTTAAATGAAATGAATAGTAAAACAGACTACAAATTTTGGTCAATAAAATAAATAAATAAATAACATATCTGTAACAGTTACTCCTTTGAAAAATGAGTAAATTTGATGCTTTCAGCAATAAAACTTCTTGAAATGCCATGTTTTAAGATATCTTGTCTAACATAGAAAACATCAAGTATATGACGTCATCAGTGGATCATAAATCAAAGCTTTTTAAGATATTTTTGTTAGTAAAAATATGGCGATGATTTTTTCAAAAGGATCCTCATAATACTCTTTGCCCTGGTATTGCTTTGAAAGGAAATAGCGTTTACATCACGAAACATACAATAGAACATCGACTAAATCAGAAATCACTAAACAAGAGCGTTTTTTGCATTTTACAGATACTGTGTGTGAACTTAATACAATACGTTCGTTGGAAAAAGAAAACTCAACACCAGGTGAGCAAAACCATCAAGAACTTTCTTTGTTCCAGATCAGTCATAACCAATAATTTCATCCCTGACGAAAGTTTGTTTTCTTTAAACAGATATTATGTTGTGATTATATGACAGGTTATACGAGAAACTTATTGGGTTTTTAACTGCAGTGGTCAGTATTGCACAAAGATGAGCCCAAAACTCACCCACTTTTTAATCAGTATTAATTACTTATATCTTAAGTCGAGTAAATAGCGAAATATAGTTTATATAACAGAAAAAATTGGATATAAAAAATTATATTTTCAAAATAAAATCCGGGGTTTGACTTTTTATGAAAAAAACAAATCCTCTATTTTTTCTCAAGAACTCTTGGGCAAATGGTTTTTGTTTACACGAGAATTTTGCTGTAAATACCCATTAAACTAATTTTCATTTTCTTTGGCCAAGGTATCGGTTTGTCAAAAACTGAAAAAAATGTAGTAATTGTTATATTCTTTGAACCAAAATGAAAAAAAGTAACAATCGCTTTGAAATTGTGTAAAAGTTCGACGCCTGGTCTGGGTGAAATAAACGCAAGCTATTGAAAAGATGTAGTCTATTGATTACCGTATTGTTGTTTTGAATAGATTTAAAATGCATACAGACACTTTAAATTCATTATTGCGTAGTTTCCAACAATTTGATAACACAACTTACCGTTCCGTATAAAGCTCATAACGTTATTATATCAGACTGTTGCATCTAAGGTTTAGTTTCTTATCGCAAAGTTCACATCAAGTTAACCCACGGTTTGCGGAGAACCGGTGAAAAAACCGTTAGAAACCGATTTTTTAACGCCTCATTAATCAAGCTATCCGCCCAATTCTTCAGTTATATCATCATAATACAGGTCATGTTTAGACATCTAGACCCTACTAGGAATGACCTTTGAATTTAATCTCAATTGTGACAGTTGTTAATCGCAATCAAGGGTGTATTATTGTGACAGGAAACTACCATAGAAATCATGTCTTACAACAATCGACTAAGGAAGTGTAATGTTCTTTGGCGATATGTCGGCAATTGGTAGAAATACGTAAGCAGTTATTAATAAGGCTTTAACTGGTGCATGTTATACTATGAAATATGCTGATTCATGTCCTTTCAATTGTTCATGAAAAACAAAAAGCAGTCTATGTCAGTTGTAAAATTAGCATATGACGTTAGTAAAACTTTTCTTTGAATTAATTGTCATTTACGACATGATTCCTCTGGCACTTTTAAACCCCCTTGTTGGGTCAATGAGGCTTCTATGTATTTCTTGCTTTCATGCCAAATGTGGGCACATCTTGCACTGACTTTTCCAATTGATTTTGTACATCATTACTTCTTGCCGAGCGAATGTGATAAAATCGGTGTTTGCAAAAAGATTCTGCATGTGTTAATTGTTAATGGAATATGCCTTTTAAAATCTGAAATAAAATCATGATAACTATTTTATTTATGTTTTTTTACATACACATTTTTTCCACCAGTATATATACATAAAAAACGAGTTTTTTTTTTAGTAAATTTAAGTGCTATAACTTCAACCAACTAGGAAGGCAAACAATATGCTCGTCTATTCATTATGATTGTTCTTTCTACTTCTATTTCCTAAGCAGAATCAAGTCGGAAAAATTTGAATATATAAAAAGATCACATAATTTAAATCTATGACTCGTTTTTATTTTGTTTTTACTAAATTATGAAATGAAATGACAAAGTTCTATTGGGAACAAAATAAATAATGAAATCAAACAGAAACATGCAAGTCCATATACAAATCATGAAAAAGGGTCATGTAATCTTAAAATTAATGAATCTGAACAGACATCCACGCTGACATCTATTAATGATGTTAAGCTTTCTACCAAGTTTCTTTCGAAAATGATTTTGAACTTTTTTCAGATCTTGTCTGAACAAAACAACCATTGAAATATGTTAAAGGACTCTTACTCCAAATTAATCATGTAACTGAAAAAAGTCAACACGCACGACTAAACCCCTGTTACTGATCATTCCAGTACAGTTTTATCAAAGCCATTTGAAATATAAAAGATTGGTGCAGACAAGTATAACAAGAATAATAATATAGAAGGACGGACGAAATGATGGACAAAATGTATTACTATAATCTCAAGCCAAGTTGTCGGCGGAAATGATAAGACAATTGTTGTAAAACAAATATATTTGATGGCTTTTTTGTAATTTCTGAATGACTTTGGATCATGTAATTGAACCCTTTTTTCAAACATTTTCCTTTCCAACAGGCAGTGTTGTACGAAGTTACCAGTTTCAACATTTTATCATCATTAAAAAAATAAGCAATCGTCAATAATTATACTTATTTTTTTTTTAATTATATACGATTCTTTTAGCTATTTGTTTTTAATACTTTGTATTGAATATTTTTGTACATTTATTTTAGGTTTAAAAATAAAAGACATGACATATAGAGAGAGTGAAAAATATTTTTCTTTCTTAAATCAGAAGATGATACCGGTATGGAAGTTACTAGCACGTAAAATGTCACTCACTGTGTCGCGAATAGCAAAACTTGGTAACTTTTGTTTTGTATTAAAACCTGTATTTATATGTATTAGTTAAGTTTTTTAACATTCTTTTCTTATACAACTAAATCATTATAAATACATTCATATGTGAAGTATTATACTTCCTATACTATGCTAAACCATGCCCCTTTAAAAAGAAGACAATCATCGAAAAGGTTTTTGGCACTATATATATATAATACAAATACCAGTTAATTTTTGATGTGCCAGATGTGCACATTTCGGAAATTCCTTCCTCATCAGTGACACTAAGACCGAAAAGTTTGATACATAAAAATATTCCCCAAACAGTTGAAAATAATCTAAAGTTTCAAAATTATATAAATCCAAATCCAGCTAAGGAATGTTGTGCATGAGGGAACAACCTTAGTTTCATATTAATTTCAAATTTTAGACAACTGAAAATTTTGCTAAATGGTACATTTTCTGACAGCACAAAGTATTGCCTACTGAGTTATATATAACAAATTACACGTATGAAGCTTTTTAGAGTTGTTGCACAAACAAAACACATCCACACACACACACACACGCACACATATATATTGTTTGTGTTTTTCTTGCAATAAACTGTTTTGTATACTAAAGTCAATTGTATGTGTAAGTTTTTAAATGTGCAAATTTTGTTCAACTGATAATAGCATTTTTGGAATTTATACATCTCTATAATTTCCTTTAACAAGCTGCCAATTGAATCACTGGTATGTACACAAATACTATTTTCCGATTGGTAGAATTAGCTATTGTCCAAAAATTTTCTTAAATAACAATGTAGAGCAAACGAAACTGATTTTGAAAATCATTTTAAATGGAAATATTGTTTTGCAGACATTTTTACTATATTTTCAATTGATTTATATCGATATTTATTTTAATTCATTTTAGTTTTGACGCTCTCATGAAAATATTATTATTACATGTCATAAATATTGATACACTGATTTTAACAAACACCAACTTATGAATTTATCCATCCCTATTAAATACAAAATTAATAACCTACCATGGCCGTCTCTTGTATTAACATTTTTAGGACTAAACATATATCATGAGAACATTTTAATAATTTTATATTAATTGCGAAAAATTATTATTAATTTAAAATTGTCCCAATATGTGGAGTTAGTTCTTAAAAGTCAACAGTATACAGAAATATATACTTGATTTTTTCGCTAAATTTTCATAGATGGGCATGTTTTGGAAGGATTTTTGGCTGTTTTCACGATATTACTTTCAAATTAATTGTTGATATATTTATCATCCCTAGTTCTATGTTACTTCCATCCCTAATTTTAATTTCGGATGCAGCTAGCTAGAAACGAGGAAGAATTGTAGTTGTTGTCAACGGGTTTAACCAAATTTGCCATTTTTATAGTTTTCAATTTCTTCGGGATTGTTTATTTGAACATTGAATGGACCAGTATATTTGTGTTTGATAACTTATTACGATAAAACGTTTTCGTCCAAGATTTGTTATGTTGCCCAATTTCATCTAAAAACTAGTAATACTATACAGTAATGTTATATATCATATGTTTATAAATCTTGTTGTTTTGTTTTCTTATTGGATTAGAGAGAAGTAAAAATCCAGCAAGAGAGCTTTTGTTGTATCTTAGTAGTGAATGTCACATGACCGTGGCCAGGTTAAAGTTACATTTATTTTCAATTGGGCAGAAATGGTCACAACGTGTTCTCAGTAAAGAGGTTCAAGGTAATTACTGTTATTTTCAAAATAATAATAACAACAACAACAACAATAATAATAATAAAAATAATAATAATAAAAATAATAATAATAACAATAATAATAAAAACAAACGTTACGATAATATACATATATCCATAGGTAGATATTAGTTCTTTTTGTTCTTGAATTTGTTTGTATAGCTAGCTAGACTGTATTCTTACCCTTCTGCAGCACATCGGTCCTACTTCTCTGGTATAAATCAAGATTACCAAATTAAATATGATCTTTGATGTTGTCACGAAAAAAAATGGAAATTTTCAATGTATATGGCAGGATCAAATGGCAACTTTAGAATAAAACTGCGTCAGAAAAAGTCAGGAGGTTTTTAAGGTGCCCTCAAATCTGCTGATAAGACATGTGCCCAATGAAGACATGAAATAATCGATTGTTTGACAAAACAGAAAACAAACATTTCTTTTTTGTTTTGTCAAATAAATGAAAACATATCTTTATTCAAAAGTATAAAACGAGAGAGCATTTTTTGACATTTGGTTATTATTTATTTTTGCTTTTTTTTTAAATTGCTGATTTTAATTTTTGATGAAGCTGTTACTACTGCAATCAATTTTGATAAAAAGGATATGATACGAAAACTTTCAATATAAATTGTATTTTCGTTAACTCGTATTTATATTATCAAAAAATCAATAATTTATTATAATTATTATTATAATTATTATTATTATACGTATTAGTAGTATTAGTTGTAGTGTAGCTTTTGCAATCATTGAATGTTGTGATTATATGGTGTCTGGATAGTATTATAAAAGCGTTTGAAACTTATCTTTTTTTGTTTTGTAATTCTACAGATATTTTTTTTTCTAAACTCAACATCACGGTTTTTTTTGGAAATAGAACAGCTTTTAAATGTCAAACCGAACCCAATCTGGCATGAAATGGCAAAGGAACAGGGCCTTACTTATGGAGAAATAGATGAAATAGGTAGGTTGAATTTTTAAATTATAATCTTTATTAATTGAATGTAAATTGGCAGAAAAACTTAATGTGGTTAATTTTCTATTCGCCTTCTTAATGATCTTTAAAATAATCAGAAAGAATAAATTAAACATATTTTTGATAGGCGAACAATTTAAAAACATTAAGTTATGAAATGTTCCAAGAATATTTATCCGTAAACAGCTGTCCATTTGGAATTTCTTTTAACTAGTTATAATTTGTTTTTTAATACTCGATTCACTAGCCGTTTGATTTTAGATGCATTAATATGGGCACTAGAGAAAAAGACAACGGAGTTGTTGTTAAACAATAAAACCTCGATTAACAAGAAAACCCTTTACTTTGTTACTTGCTTTAATCTTTTAGCCTGAAAAATTAACGTATTAATTTCATCTGTAAAAAAGGTTTTTTTTTGTAAAAACAAACAATCTTTTTTATCCTTTCTTTATTGTACGACAGTCGCAAAGTAAAAAGTTTATAGTAATATTTCATTTTTAGACAATTTAACAATATGTTTCCAGAATATCACTTGCAAAATAACAACAGAACGCAGATATACCTTGCATACAAACAGAAATAAAATGAACTAAAAAACTTAACATTTATAGTAGATGAAGCTGTGTATATCAACAGAGGTAAAATGAATTAACAGACTTATTTTTATAGGAAGTGTAATAGAAGATGTAGCTTTGCATTTTATAAAAGACGTGAAATAAATTATTAAACGTATGTACATTTAAAATATGAATCAGATTGAATTGAAAAAATTCATGCCATTCAAATCAATACTACAACACAATAAAATAAAAAAAAATTACTAAAACAAATCAAGAACAAGAGCACAGGTACATAATTTGAATCGAATGTGATATTTGATGATGTTATTCCATTCAATTTACTTCAATGTTTGAATTGCGTTTTAGATCGTAAAAAAAATCCCTCAGCAGAATTAAAAAAGGTTCAGAAAATGACAGGTAAAGAGGTCTTGGATTTTGTGAAAGATTCCTGTTTTGAGGAGCAGTAACATCTCAACACTAATTGTAAAGTAATCTTTGGATCAAGTAACGCCGATTAGTAGTAACATAATGTAAAAACATTTACTGAATTTACTTATAACATTAATTGATCAATTTCAAATAATAGCAGACACTGACTTTAATGAATGTTGATGTTATGATATATAACATATAAAAATATTTTTTTAAAAGAAATGTTTGTTATGGATAAAAACTCGATTAAACCTCGATTAAATCCAGAAATTTCATTTTACCCACTGAGTAATAAGAACATGTAACTTTTTACATATTGCAGCATGTGTGTGTGTGTGTGTGCGTTTCACATTTTTACATTTTCTTTGAAACTAACGGGTCAATTTTTTTATCTCAAACTTCTCCAGAATCTAAAGTATATAAGTAGAATAAATTGTCGAGAAATTGGTAACGGGTTTTAGATTATCGAATTCAGTAAATGGATTCAAATTGTAATGTACAGTTTTTTTTCAAAAAGATACTGAGATGTGATATCATGGAATTTTCTTCAAAAAGGATATTGTTCTTCACTCTAGCAACTGAGCCACCGCAGTAGTATTTTTCTATTAGTAGTCAAGGTATCTCGTTGCATATAAACTTAATAATGCAAAATTCCCACTGTATATGAAGTTATGGTACTGGTAATTCATGACTTGTTCATGATTTTTCTAACAAAATTTGATCAACATAGTATTAAATTTTAATAATTTTGTAATTTAACTTTTCTTTAAAGGTCGGGGTTATGATCTTGTAATGAACTTATTATAAAACCATGATATATGTACATGGCGCTATAATAATAATAATACATCAGGTGAGTTTTAGGGTCAATAAGTGTTTTATTTTTAGTAAAGTAAGGTTCAAAGAAACGTACCAATAGACTACAACTACAGCAAATGATTTCATTCAATTAATTTAAACTTTTTTTCTTAAAGTCATGAAAAACATGAAAATAATCATTTATCTCTTAATGCTCTTTGAACACCTCAACATAATTACCATAGTAATACTTAAAATACACAGTGTATAAAATCAGTAGAAATGTAATTAAATATTTTAGTGTCCATGCAGTGGCTTTATACGATTTACAATTTAAATCTAAATTGCATTGGAACTACTATTGATAATTACCATAATCTTAGGAAACATTATTGATGTTGTAAGAATATGTCCTGCTTGAGCTCGATATTTATTTTGTTTTGTTTTGTTTTAATTTTGTTTTGATTCTTTTGATTTTATTCCTGTTTACTTTTATTGTTTTATATGTTTTTCAATATGTCTCATAGTGTTTTGAATACAAAGATATATATTGTATCTTTTCATTTATACAGGATTTTGCGAAATTTTGATGTAAGTACTTAATCAATACTTGATGTCTTCTTTTTTTTTTGAAATATAGATAATAAATTAAAAAAAATAAAATTGAAAAAAGTACTTATTTAAAGGTTAGAGATATGCTTTTATACAACAATAACTGTGATTTGTTTATATTGTAAATTTTTATTTGACTATTTTTTAGATTTCTATTTTCTTTTTTAATATGTATACATTTGATACTATACTTGAATTTTATATATAAGTATTTTTATCTTCTTTTTATTAATATTACATTCTGTGTTTGTAGACTCCTTAAAACACACACACACACACACACACACACACACACACACACACACACATATATATATATATATATATATTCTAAAAGTTTAACAGTACATGCTTATAAAACAGTATATACAAAAATAAAATTTATCCCAAGAATGAACTTTTTCAGTTAATTTTATCCTTCACATGAATTTTCGAGAATCTTCTTTAAAAATAATCTTATTCTTGATTAATCAGATTTTTTAAAGAGCCCGTGAAGGATCAAAACGTAAGAATCAACTGGGAAAGTTTATTCTTAATATATAAAGTTATTATCAACGTAAAACAATGCAGATAATTTTTACATAGACTTTCTGGTATTTGCTGATTGATGACAGTTACATTCCTTGATGTTTTCTGAGTAATTGTTGCTCAATACATTTTTCAGACACTCAGAATGTAGAAATGCTACAAAAATATATATAGTTGTAATTATTGTTATTTTTGTGCTTCGTTAAATTATTTTTTGAAAGTAAAATATCTATGATCGGAAAAAATTTGTATAAATTTAAATACCAAAAACAGTTTTTACCATCATATATTTCTTCAATGATACATTCTTAACGACAAAATTGTTAAAACTGTTTTAAAATGTTATTCAGCAAAATTTTCAGTTGTCTTAATTTTTTTAATTTATTTCAAACTAAGGTTTGTTCTCTCATGCAAAGCATTCCTTAGCTGGATTAAGATTCATATAATTTTATAACTTTAGATTCAGTACTTTTCAACTGTTTGTCTTATGTTTTTATTCTATCAAACTTTTCGGCCCCTAGTGTTACTGATGAGGAATGATTTTCCGAAATTTGTATATATGGCGCATATAAATTTAACAGGTATTTGTGTTATATATTCACATGGGATTATTTTGCCTTTAAAAAGATGTTGTATTTTACTTGCATTTAACATAGAGAAAATTCATTTTTACACTTATTTGTTAGTCCCTGAAATGATGTTTTTTTAAGATACAGCATTGGCATCTGCATGGTTTTAACATAAGTAACAAAGTTTTTGGAAATTGTTTTGCAACGTAAAGAGTCTGTTTAATTAATCTGTGAATTGGTCACAAAACTCCAAATTAGTAAATACCAAAAAAAAATGAACAAATAAATAAACAATTTATAACAAAATAGACACATCACAATGCCTTATCTCAAACTAAATCTAGAAGTATCTAGAAAACTTTTAATCGATGCCCATTTTATTTTTTAGATAATAAATGTTGATTTTTTTGTTTGTGAAATGATTCCAATGCATGTATTTACATTTTTAACAGGAAGAAAGTTATATTGTTTTTATGTTTGTTATTAATTTGATACTTGTCGTAAACAATTTGAAATATTTGTTATTTGTTATTACCATTTCAGTTTTAATTTTATATGACATTGTATCTATTTACTTTTTGTATTAATTTTGAAGCATATGTCTGAATATATAAATTATGTTTTTGTTATTTCTTAGAACGTATAGGTTAATTATGTTTTATTTGTCTGTCAGTTAGCAGTAAAATAATAACATTTATAAATGCTAACTGCTAATCTTGATATTAAAATGTTAAAACATACTGTAAATAGAATTTTAAGAATTTAATTATTCAATAAATGTTTGAAGTTTGGTATGTTGAGTTTTATGTAGAAAAGTGGAGTAAAAACAGGCATACTGTAAGTTGGGCTACTTTTTCAACTATTGTATTCAAAAAATATTATGAAAACTATGACATTATCTGCATATTTACCAGAAAAATACAAAACCAGCGCCAGAAAAAAATATATACTGACCTTCTTTTATTTAGAAATTGCCACAAGCATAGTTTAATGGTGCAATATGAAGATATGTGGTGTCAGTCGTTACACAAGTGCAAACAGTCAAACAATACATAGTGATAACTTCTGTTTAGGTGAATCGCATCATATTTTGGATAGGTTACACTGATGACAGGGAAACGGCTGCACACGTACAGGATTATATTGGCTACCAGACGAATTATTTAATTTTTGGCTTCTGCAAGTTTATTTATTGATCATAGTGATGGCAATGTGTTATTGGTTGATATTTTTGTATGGGTGAACAGTTCCGCTTCGAACTGATGTCTCATTTTTGTCCTGATATACTTGCCTCAGCTTGAAGCCAGCATCGTTTGTATTTTAAAGTGCCGTCGCGCGCAATCGGTGTAAACTATATCTAGTTGTATCTCTCCGATGTGTTTGTATGTTTGCAAATTCCGAAACTCTGTTTAAAATAAATTTAAATACAACTGATACATGACTGTACTGCACACATGCTCATCATGTTAACCATAAACAGTTAGTATCAAGCTGAAGCGACACGAAAAATCCGCCATATCGGAATTTTATGAGGGGTGTGATATCACTTTTCTAGGGGTGTGATATCACTTTTGTAGGGGTGTGATATCACTCGGGCTGATATCAACTTGTGTAAATTCGAGTTATCACACATACAAAAATAGTGATATCATTAGTAAACATATGATAATAGGGTATATAGCAGCTTTGTCAAAGTAGGAAGAATTTTTTAAAGATACGATTGTTCAAAATTTTTTTGTTGTTTGATGGTTTTGACTGATCTGTTGTTGTCTGTTCTTTCAACAGGCCATCAAAAACACCACTCTGTCTCTCACAATGTCAATATTACGGTGAATATCAACCAGGTGCCTATTTATGTTATCAAAATATTATTTTATCAATTTCTTTGATTTTACTTTGTAATATCTCGTAAATGTGTTTTTCAGTCTCATCTCGAATGTAAACAAATGTGACGTGACAGTCACGTTTGTTTACCTACGATAATGTAGTTCCGGATTGTGTATTGCATTTTAAATGTATTCATACACGGAGTGACAAAATGTTTTGGCATTCATTGTCAGTAATTATTACAACGGCTCTCAAGCTTGCAGCTATGGGAATTTCACAAGGCAAATGAAAATATAGGATTTTAACTACGCACTTTGTATGTAAAATCGTGTGTTAGACGTTATTGCAACTTTAAAAAATTTACCGTTCAGGTTTTGGAGAAAGAAATACAGCAAAAATTTAACTAATCCTTGTCACTCTTATCACTTTTATTGTTTATTTTAACTGTATAACATTTAGATCAAGAAACTTTTGATAACAAACACACACACAAACTTACACACAAAATATCACTTTTGGCTTTTTTGTTTTTGTTTTTTTCACTACACCTTTTACTAAGAAAATGTAGTTTAATCGCACAATGATAGACCAGAAATACAGCTACAATAAACAGAAGGGAAGAACATTAAAAATTTTTAACGAAAACCTGCCAAATTATACCTACATAAAAATACAAATGATAATGAGCGTATCCAAAAAAAAAAAAAATAAATAAATAAATAAAAAAAATAAATAAATAAATAAATAAATAAACATTAAACCTTTCAAATTCAGAAGAAGTTAAGTAGGTCTTTAAAACGAATCGAAGTAGGACATATTAGTTTATGGTTCGTTTCATACCCTTCTTCCTCTTCCGGTTCTACTCTACCTCTTTGATCCTTGTCCGGAACCGTTACTCGGAGATTTATAGTAGATGTCCTTTTTAATATTAAAAGATTAAAGCGTAGATACTCTTTCTCTTTTATTTTTCAGTTTTTCATCAGAGTCCATTCGATTTATCTTTCGTTCTTATTTCGACTCCAACAAATCTTGACCAATATCATACAAACTGCTTTTCAATTTCACTTTTTACTATTTTTAAATGAAAGTTTTTTCCAAAATTCCGGTGTAAAAAGATCAAGCGATATAAGACCCTACCAAAATGAATGGATACTGTTAAAGTGCTTCAAAATCAGTTTTTAAAAAATTCTTCTAAATAATTGTTCGTTTTGTTCAAGTAACATTTACATTAATGGGATATATCAATAATTGAAAAGAATAATAATAATAATAATAATAAAGACATCCGTTTCAAATACTTAAAACTCTCTCTCTCTCTCTCTCTCTCTCTCTCTGTGTGTGTGTGTGTGTGTGTGTGTGTGTGTGTGTGTGTGTGGTATTTAACATTATTATTATTAAGAGAAATTATGAAATTTAAAAGCCTAAAAATTTTAATTAGGATAATATTTTGCTATTTCACAGATTTTAAAGAGGGAAATTACAGTATTAAGTTTTTGACTCTGAATAATTAATTGTTAATTTGTTTGGGTTTTTAATATTTTTTTTTTTTTTGTTAAAAATGTTGAAAAAAATTATATTGTTAAATTTTGATTTTACAGACAACTGATAACAAGCAATGATCAGTTTTAACATTATATCGATTGAAAGAAAACTTATTGAGAATTCATTTCATTTCTTCCTTATTCAAGTAAAAATAAAATGAAATAAGTACAATTCAAAACTGTTTATTATATAAGAGATCAGAGCGCCACATTTTGAATGTAGAAAGTCCAAAATTAACACCAGTAATAACGTTCTATTTATAACTCCATTATTAAACCGTCAAGTAATGAAAAATCATTTTGCTAATTTTGTTTTTTAAACGCCGGTCCGTTATAAATATACCTATAATAGTCTGTAAAGTAACAATGATCAAGAGTCAAGGGTTTTTTGATAATCTTGGGTTTTTTTAAAAGCCACTTAAATCCTCATTGTAATACAGAACACATCTACTTAAAGATTGATTTTAATAATGATAAAAAATTACTTACTTAATTTTTGATCTTTTCCCTTATAATCATTATCACGACACCCATCGACAGCACTTAGGAATCAATCTTATTAATCTCAAGACTGTATGATTATATAATTTTGTTTTACCTATACATGCACAATGTATTTTTGTACTTAGGGCTAGAATTAGTCACAAATACTATATAATGTTGGGTTGATTTTGTTCCAATACACTTTATTTTTAACTTGTTCTTTAACACCCCCTGTGACGTACATATTGTCAACACACACACACACACACACACACACACACACACACACACACACACCACGTTACAAGAACAGATACCAAATACTCTTTTTAGACGGACTTTCTTTAAATCTTGCGCTTTAGTCATGTTTAATATGATTGTTACATTATACTAACCTAATGCAAAATTCGAACACAACTTCAGTGGGAAAGCGTCTACCCAATAGTAAAAGATTGTTTGTCCGAACCTCGACTTGATCATATATAAGACTTTAAAATATTGGGACATTGCTTCCCTGCATTAAGAGGACGGAATCGTCTTGTTCAACCGATGCCAGAATAATGTGACTATAGGAGTGCTTTGCCTCTCTGTTGCATATTGACTCTGTAAGCTAGCGTTTGAAGAGCCCTGAGTACGCGCAAGTATACGGTAGACGATAACATACACACGCACATTTTACGTACACATAAACCTGTTTTAAGACTCGATTCTTACAAACTTATAAACTTGCTCTCGCGGCGTTTACCGAATGGTTAAAGATTCTATTTTTAGCAATCAAACTCAAGGCGCTGTTTACCACTGAGGGTTTGACCCTGGCCCGACGCAAGTGCGAAATGCTTTATCTTTTTCATAAGCCATTTCTGTTAGGATCTGTAGCAGTAAATTAGACTATGTTATCTGCTTTGTTAAACTGTCGCATTACGATCTAGTGTATTAGCACTATAAAAATCGTCATAAGTGCGTATTAGTGCAATACACATATAAAAAAAACTCTAACACATTCACCCATCATACGAAATTGTGTTAAGATGAATCGTAAAGATTAGTAAAAATTGAGTCGTAACAAAAGATGAGTAAACTGATATGACGTGAAACAATATTCAACCAATCAACTAACCGTCGGAAATAATTGTAAAATTGATAATGAAACGTTAACTATTACAACCCCAACTAAATTAACCGTCATCTAATTTGTTAATTATCTTTTAACGTCTGTACATTAATGAAATTCATTTCTTCCAAATAGATAATGCAAAAAATATACAAGATTATACCATGTTTTAAAAGATTGTTCATTTACCCGGTTTAGCAAGGTTTATTCTTAACTCTTACAAATGTGAAAACTTAATAGTATGGTAAATAATTCAGATATCTAGGAATTTAAGGTGTCATTTTTTTAAGATCACTACAAACTTGTAACAACTGTAATTAGTTGTATTTGTAATTTTGTAATTTAAAAAGAGATTGTCAAAAGTTTGCTTAATTGAGGCGAGGAAAAATCTAAGTTTCGAAATGATTGTAAAACCGGGATCTGATTCCCTTTAAGTGAGATTGAGTGAGCGCGGTGTATGGTTGTTTTTAATCACGTGATTATAGACAATGGTCTCTTCTTACCGCTTGTTCAAATCCTTATTGTGCAGACCTTTTCCCATATAAGAAAGTTTTTTTTCTTTCTTTTCGCTTGCCGAATAGCAGATGTTTTTCTCTTTCCGGACACTGTGATTTCTTTCAACATTTAAGAACAAACTATCTCGATACATTTAAAATAATCTTGACCTGGGCGTACAAAATCTTTTTTCCTCTCTTCCGCTTTCTTCAATTTAAATATCATTATAATTGCAGGTGGAATATTTTTAGATATTATTACGTATTTTACTCGATCGAAAACGTTTCCATAGTAACGACAAAAAGATGAAATTCAATTAAAAGTGTTTGGAATTGATGACCATTGCTTTTTAATCGATAGAATCTAATAAACTTCGCATGTTATAATCTAATACAAACGTGTGGTTACCTTGCCAATTCTTTAACGTTTATTAATATACTTTGATATTTTGACAAGTAATGGAGTACTAGTAGATAGAATTTCTTTTAATTTTCTGGAACTAATTATAACCATTTAAATAAAGGAAAGACTTGTCGAAAGTTAAACACTGAGCTAACGATAAGAAGCCGAGGCTCGGCTTTCAAAGGCCCAAGACGTCTAGTGGTCGAGAAGCTATCTATGTCTCTCCCTCCGACAGCTTAGGTTGTCGCCAGCTCGGTTGCTCATTCGTCCCTAGGCAACCGAGTCTTAGCCAATAGCTAATGGGAGGTCGAGCATATAACGGGGTCGAGCAGCTAACGAGTGATCGAGCAGCTGATCTCTCGAGTAAATGAATAAATAATAGGAAAACAAATTAATAAATCAAGGATAAATTATAAATAAATGTTTTAAAAACATTTTTCTTCAGATTGTGATCAATTCTGTCGGAATGTGTTATAATAATTCCGGCTTCAATTAAGATTTTAGATGAATTTATGCACATCCTTTCAATTTACTTTTATGTTTCTGGTACTCAAAAAGGTATAAAAACAATAAGATACTCTTAACCAAAGGACGAGCCACTACATATCCGAGCCACTACATATCAGAGCCATATCAGAGCCACTACATATCAGAGCCACTACAAATCGGGGTAATTTTGATAGATTTTTTTTTATGACTTTCGCTCAAGTTAAATATTACGCGTATTCTAACAATCATACTTTCAAGAGACTTTTCTTCCAATTTTTAGAAGTTATTGCCTCAAAATAAATAATTCAATCTAGAATGACGCTAAAATACATATACACTACTCTACAACTAATTACATGTATGGCTAACCTTGGAAATAGTTTTTAAACAATGTATGCACATTATCAGCACAATGTTAAAATAAGACTAGAATAATTTTGATATTCTATTACTGTTATTGCATGCTCACAGTCGAATAAAATGTATATACAACGGATTTAAAACGTTATTGTTAACTGTGTAAAAATCAACAGTTATGTAAGAAATATTGGAAAAAAAAAAATACAAGCGTTATTAATGTAAAGAAGAGGCAAGAGTTTTTTGTTTTATAAAACCTTGAACCATGAACAAGTTTTGTCTGGATTTATATTAAAACATGGGATTTTTTGTAATTTGATAAGTATTTTTTAAAGCAAGGTCCCGTAAAACGTAAAATAAGTACCGGTTAGTGTAAGATTCACAAGTTTGTTCTTTAAAGTAAAGTAGCTTTGTACAAATAACGCCATGCATGTCAATAAAAAGTATTGAAAAATCATTCTAGAATTTATTATTAAATAATAAAATTTTGTTTTTGTAACGCTTTGAAGTTTGCATATATATATATATATATATATATATATATATATATATATATATATATATATATATATATAAAGTGAATCTATTATAAGTTTAAGGTCGGGATGGGGAAGTTCCGATCGAGTGGTGAGATTTTTTCTGAGATTGAGATGAAAAAAATCTGACCACGAGAAAAAAAATCGTACCACCAATTCAGTAACATAAATCTATTACATATGCCAATATGAAACATATATTATATATATATATATATATATATATATATATATATATATATATATATATATATATATATATATATATATATATATATATATACATATATAGTGTGTGTGTGTGTGTGTGTGTGTTTAAGAAAAAGAAAATGATAATTAATGACATATATATCTACAGCATACAATCTGCCTAATTATCAGTCATTTAACCGTTACGAACACAAAACACAGTTATATACGATACAAAGTTAACATTTGTTGTAAATGTCTACTACAATAAAACCTTCTATTGAATGACGAGTTTAAATATAGACTGGAAATATGACCCAGCATTATATTATAACAAAGGGTTTTGGATACATATCTAACCCTTTTCTTTAAACTGTAATTGTGACTGAATTTTGAATATATCTGTTAAACTCAATACAAACATTTAAAACTACCAATCTCTTAATTATCAAGCGATTTAAAACACTGGAATTTTTTAAATGGTTCATTTATATAAGATACAACGCTACTACAAAAAATTTAAATTTTTATCCAACCACGTTAAGACAAATAGTCTTCATTATTATATTGGATATTTGGGAATTAAGGAGGTTCAATTTTTTGTACCACGGAAGATATGGTTATGTTTATAACGTCTGTAAAATTCTTTATGATATAAAACAATTTGTGGTAAACTTTTGTGTGGATTTTGATATTTCTGTATTAAATTGCGTATATATGGATACTATTTAAATAATGAAAGAGGTGGATATTTTATAATGGAATATTTGAATTTTTCTAAGTTAAGGCAATTACTAAAATTCATTTGGTCTTTTTAAAGAGAAAAATAGACGCATGTGGATGTCATAGGATTTGTCAGAAGATCGATTTGTAAACAGATATATTTTAATGTCGACTTAAAAAAGTGATTTGAATTACCATTGTGATAGAAGCCATAAACACTACACTGCTTTATTACAGTTTAATTTATTTTTATCTTTTTTACTTTTTCCAGATTGTCTTTATTAAAAGGAATGACAAAAATGAATTGTTGATTCAATTTGAACTGTATTTCCCTGCTGTCAAACCTTTTTATGATCCAGCAAGTCAGCGCTAATCCGTCTTGATTGTTTTATACCACATTTTGAAATTATGAACTCAGTGAAAAACAAGCACTGGCAGTAAATACGCATACAGCTCATTAGCGACGGAACAATTTATCCCATACCTGATTTGGATTAATTAGCTGTTTTCTATTCACATCGACACAAAAATCCACTTTTAGATTGCCTTAATCAATTAAGAGAATACACTGTCAAAAGGTACACGTGTAATAAGGACGATGACCGGGGAAGCTTTGGATTAATCAGATGTTTAAAAGAGCCACTATCAAGACAAGATATACGTACCTGTCCTTACCATTAGTAATTAGAGGACTATACATATAGGATATGTATATCTCGATATTAGTTTTAAGGCGCAACTTATACACAAAGAATCGTGTTAATTATAAAATATAGCTAACTGGTTTTAAATAGACTTCGTTAATCAAGGGAATACACGTTTATCTGGATAATTACCTTGTCAGTCAGTCTATTTCTATCAACATGTAGAAGACAGTTCGTCCACCGTGGCTGCAGTATGGTTTTGCCACTACGATTTATCAGTTTGTTTTTGTTACTTTGTTTAAAAGGTAAGACAATGTTGATTTTTTTTTAAAATGTTGATTTTATTTTGTAACTTTCTGTAAATTTTTTAGGGGCATCGGTGGCAGGAGTGGTCTTACGCGCGCTTGCTTACGGATTACAGCGCCTCTCAACGTTGGACAGCTTGTGGTGTGAGAAATTTTGTCGGTCCGATTGCCGAATGTATGAGGTTTTCTTCGGTTACTCCGGTTTCCTCCACCATTCCGGAACTGACCACCTTGATTGTAGCACAAGTATCTTGACTGGGGTGTAAAACACCATTTATCTAATCCAGTCGAATCAAAATTCTGTGTTGTACTTTTTTCTTGTTTATTGATGAGGAACAAAATATTGTAGTTTTTGTCGTTTAATTTCAAAATTTTAATTTCCGGAGAAACACACATCACACAGTAGTTAAAATACATTGTCTTTTGATTTCCATTGGATAATGTTAGTGATCGATATATTGAAACTTAAAAACTACTATTTTGTCATTTTTGTTTGGGGTTGTTACAATGGCATTGCATTGTTTATCTGTGAAATACGTATAGTGAAACAATGCAATATTCAGATATTTATGACATATATATAAGGTGCAAAATTTTAAAATTTTACCCAAATTATCATGTGGATCATTTGAAAAAAATCTTTTAAGACTTGAAAATTCAGTATATAACAAATGTAATAATATTTTTTATGTTACGTGCTAAAAAAGCCGGGATAATACATGTGTTATGTGTTTTGAATATTTGCAACTAGATACGTGAGGTGTTGTGATAACACCCCAAATTGAATAAAACCGTCATTTGCTATTTAAACGAACTAAGATATATCGGCTACATAAAAGCACCTGTCAAATTTGATAAACACTTATGTACGATTACGCACAAATATGCGTAGACTTTTTGAATTTACATACAATAGATTAAAAAACGAATTGTAACGTGTCCCTGAACCTAACAAAATAAACGGATCGATTTAAGTATTTACGAAATTTTACTTATTTCAAGCTATCACAAGTTAAAGTTGAATAATAATAATAATAAAATAATAATAATAATAATAATGATGATGATGATGATGATGATGATGATAATAATAATAATAATTTAAAAAAATAATAATAATTTCAAAAAATAATAATAATGATAATTATAATAATAATTATGATAGTGATGATAATTTTTGATGATGATGATGATGATTAAACAAAAAAGATACATTTCAACATTATGGGAACATTATAAACCAACATTTATTGTAATTAACTTTATCATAAAAACCGAGCTTAAAGTATCTTCAGATGTTTATATACTATGTAAAAAATAACGTCTTCATTACATTAAAAACATATGAGATATCTTGTATTAAACTTCCGTACATTAGTAACCCTGTCTTGTTTCATTAAGGATATATAGACCGGACTAATTACTAACAAACATGCAAAGAAAAAAATAATGTTCTAGCTTACAGCCAAGAGTTTTGTTTTTATTTTTTATGATAACATATTATGAATGTAATATATAGCAAGAAAGAATTTTCACTTAAATCTAAGTATAACTAGTTGAAATAGAATTTAAAAATTGTATACCTATTTGAAACGCTTTTAAAAGTAAGTAATTGTAAAGCACTAGTATTTTGCTGTTATACAGCGGATTAATATTCTGACCGAATGTTCCATCGATTATGTGTATGTGACAAAAATTGTGAATTACATTCACAATTAGAATTTAACATGTGTACATTTAATTTTAACTCTTTAACCATTCTCATAAGAACCAAAAATTTACAAAATAAGTATTTAAAGATTTAAATATTTACAAAAGAAAATTAAATTGCAAGTGTTTAAAAGGAACACAGCGAAAGCAAAGAGTGTCAAATGCCAGCAAAACTATTAGAAAACATCGTTAATTTAAGCAAATCGAATGACTCATTGTTTAAAATAGAACATTATCTTAAACGATCGAAGTTTCTTTTGTAGACAACAGCAATAACAGTTGAAATAGAGTTTTTTTTTTTGTTGGTGTTTTTATCTATCAAACTTTTCGGTCCCCAGTGTCACTGATGAGGGAAATTTTTCCGAAATGTGCACATATGAAACATCAAAATTCAACAGGTATTTTTTGTTAGCTGTTCACGTTAGGACACGACAAATGATAGAAATCTGTTTACAGCCACATAGAACTTTGCTATAAACATTCTGTATCTGCTAAAAGTTATACCCACATATAGGAATTAAAGCACAAGACACACGGCAAACAGAGGTTACGCCTGATTGTAATTATGATTCAGAAACTCGAAAGAACAAAAATTGGTTCTGGTTTTTTTTTTTTTTTTTTTTTTTTTTTTTTATCTCATGAAACCAATAAAGGGCAAGAATGAAAAAGTAATTTACACAGGACAAAATGACATAATGTGGAGGCTACATCAAATTTCAACTTTAAAATATAAGCTTTAAAATATTACAATATAGCCAACAAATCTGGCAAACGCACAAATTTTGATATTTAAAATTCCAGAATACATTTAATGCAATTTTTATTTCCAATTTGATCTCAGCTTTGAATAAAATAACAGTAAATCACCATCTGTAATGAATAAAATTAAACAAGGAAGAAGAAGAAAAAAAAAAAAAAAAAAAAAAAAAAAAAAAAAAAAAAAATATATATATATATATATATATATATATATATATATATATATATATATATATAAGCAACCTAAATACATTTGATACTCAAATGAAGCTATTGCTTTATGAAATATGTTTTTTAGACAACATTTATTTCAAGACTCTAGAAAAATTGCAACAAGTAATTTATTGGAAGGTATGATAAACATTTATGTAAAAATACCAAGTATTAACCGATATACCAGTATGTTTTATATTATCTCGGTTGTTTATGTATGCTGTCTTCTCGTATCATCTTTAACGTCCAAATCTACAAATTTATGAATCTGACAAAGTGCTATTTAATGAAAAGCAGTTATCTTACAGCGATAGCTTGCGACCGAATCGTTTTGTTGAACGAAATTTATCTGATATTGTTCACCTTTATCTGATTAGATGTCATAAATTCGTTTCGTTTCTTTTTTATAATCAGACCAATCTGTCATTTCTTATGATTTAAAACCGTTAAGCACGTGAATTGATAAAATGGCGAGATAAATGATAAGAAAATGATTATTATAGAAAAAATATTATTTATTTTCTTACAACGTTAACATTTGAACGAAATATACAATCAGCATTGTCTTATTTTTGAGAAGTTTCAATTTTTAACCAAATTAATGACTAATATCTTAAATATTGATTCTTGCACATGTTTTTTTAATAATAATAATAATAATAATAATAAATTAAATTAAACAACAACAACAACGTTTCATCTTTTTGTGAGGTTACCTTGCTATTTATGACTTGACAGTCGTGGTCGTTTCGTACAATACAAGATAGTCACTAGATTTGGCATATTTTAGTATACATTTTATTCTATATTGGGTATTGCTTGGTATGTCTTTTTTTTTTTTTACTTCAATGGGTTATATTTTATTGACATATTTTTGGTTATTTGTCACAGTTTGGCCATCATTTATTATATGTTTTGGGGTTTAACTTTCTCATATATTTAGGTATAGTTATTGAATTTGTTAATCCTTAATTTCATATGTTAGGACATAACTCGGTTATATGATTTCGAATATCAATTAATAAAATGTTATTGAAATAATTCGTTTATATGTATTGGAAATTGTTCGGTTATATGTCTTAGAAATTGCTCGTTTTTTTTCATTATTTTTCATATGTTATGAAAATCACTTAGTTATTTTTTAGGGTCATTACTTGATAAGTGTTATGCATATAACTTGTGTATATGTTATGGAAATCACTCGGTTATATGTAATGGAAATCACTCGGTTATTTGTCATATAATCACGCGGTTATGTGTAATGGAAATCATTAGGTTATATGTTATATAATCAGTCGGTTGTATGTTATATAATAAGTCAACTTGAATCAGTCGGTTATATGTTATGGAAATTACTCGGTTATATGTTATATAATCAGTCGGTTATATGTTATGGAAATCACTCGGTTATATGTTATGGAATTCACTCGGTTATATGTTATATTATCACTCTGTTATATGTTATATAATTTCTCGATTATAAGTTATAGGTTATGGAAATCACCCGGTTATATGTTATATAATCACTCGGTCATATGTTATATAATCACTCGGTTTTATGTTATATAATCACTCAGGTATATGTTATATGTTATGGAAATCACTCGGTTATATGTTATATTATGACTCGGTCATATGTTATATAATCACCCCGTTATATGTTATATAACCACTCAGGTATATGTTATATGTTATGGAAATCACTCGGTTATATGTTATATTATGACTCGGTTATATGTTATATAATCACTCGGTTTAAGTTATTGAAATCACTCAGTTATATGTTATATAATCACTCCGTAATATGTTATATAATCACTCGGGTATGTGTTATATGTTATGGAAATCACTTACATGTTTTTGACATCACTTAAACATATTTTTGAGATATAATTCTATAATGTTCTTATCAATATTTTCAATTTGTTTTTATTTTGTGTTGGATTCATTCTTTTGTTGAAATTTTGTTGATTTTCCTGTTATTTCAGTTTCCTTTACAACCCAAACCTGCCTGTCTGGATATAAGTTAAGGAGCTTAAAACACAGTTACTCTATTTTGTTGTTTCACAGTCTGTTTGCACTGACTTATACTGAATCCATACACACTTAATCCAGCTGGATATTATTTATTATTCATTTTTAATTGTTACACTTAAATTTCTATTTAATTTATATTGCTAAGTTTTATATTTACCGTCACATTAAATTATTTATGGTACATAGTCATAGTGATTCCCGATAATATGTGATCAGAAATACTTAATACAGAAATGTTGCTATCTGCATTTACATATAACAGAATTAATGCCGGTTTGTCCGTTTTCCTATTTGGCAATTATAGTAAAAGAAGATCGAGATGAAACATGCATCGGACTTCTTCCATAGCAACAATACAGATCATAACGCATTTAAACATTTATCATGATCGTTAATAAAACAGAGAAATTTAAATGGTAGTATACCCAAGATGAAAGTGTCTGATAAATTTATTAAATTCTGATACCTGTTTCCCTTTTGCATTTATTATTGTCAATTCATATCTGAATTTCACAATAAAATAAACTGAATAATTTATAAAATACCACCTTCTTTACGATTTGTTATTGCACTATAAAATCAGTATTTATTTGTCAATGTTTGTTAAAGTCCTTGGGGTTAAAATCATCTACTGTAAGAAGAGCGATTTTTAAATTGGACTTTAAGATGACAGATTCAGAAAATTATAAAAGGATACCACCTTTGTAAAAATCCTGGAGGTATCTCTTTGATATTTGTAAATTAAATAAAAAATCTTTGAATAATTTATAAATGCTAGGATTTCATAATTTTAGTTCAAAGTCGGGCACCCACGGAAATATTCTAAGAGAAGTGTATAAAATAAAAACCATATGAGTTTTTTCTCAGATAGCGTCTGATTTGAAGATCGAAGCTATGCGTTTTTTAAACAAGATTTGTTTATTTATTTCAAGTTGATCATACGATGACTACCGCACTGATGTCTTAGACTTTTGTCTGTAATTGATTGATTGCTTGCTTGATTGATTCGTTTGTTCGTTCGTTCGTTCGTTCGTTCGTTTATTTATTTATTTTGGAATATCGTCAAACACACGATTTTTTTTACACCGAACCATTAGCCTAATTAGTTGCCTAGATGCATTATGTATGGTGTCTTCATCAAATGATGATTTAGTGTAGTAATTAGGATAAAAACAACCTGATCGATTAGACTGATAACAAGAAGATTTTGTTTTTCAATTATCTGTAAAACATTAAAATCAACCAATGAATATGTTAACATTACAATTGTATTAAGTTGTATCATAAAATTGAAGTTGTTATAAGCTAATCACCATGGTTTTTTCTCGGCTGGTTTGTTCCATTTCATCCTAAACAAATAATAGTAACACGATAAAATTATATATATATATATATATATATATATATATATATATATATATATATATATATATATATATATATATATATATATATCAAACACTGGGCGGATAGTGCTCTGTTTTTACATTTACATGTACTTGGTATAATTATAAAACACAGTATCTATCAGGCCATAATTACCATACAGCGCACGATCGGCTTCACGTTACTAGTCGTGTTTAACAGAACGGGGATTAGAAACATCAGCTAACGTCTTGTTAAGGGTATCTGTAACGATTTTCAGTTTTGACATATTTTATTCGTCGTACTTAAATATGTCTGTAGCGAAAATTCCATAAAATTCCATTCCATATTAAGGCAGATATCGATGATTTTCTCATACATCTTTAGAAATCCAAATCAAAAAGGTCGATATCGAGGCTCCCGTGTTGTGACGTCATACCCGTAACATACCTCCACAGAATATTATACTAACTCCTAAAATAAGTCAAATACAACCTCGGAGTTTAACTTTCTATGATTATTTTACGAGAAAACTATTTAATCAAGTGGTATTGGCATCCGTTTGACATGTACCGATAATTAAGATTATTATTAATCCTTTTGTTTATTAGACACATTCCTTAGATTCAGACCCATACCTGTAATTAACAGGATGTCACTTATAATTTGCAAAATTGATTTGCAGGTTGATAAAGTTATCTCACGTCCTGTAATATACAATAATATATTTACAGTTCGAGTTTTATTTGGTAAACATTATTTGTCATATACAGTATAAAGATATCAGTCCGGAAAAAAATGGATATTTCATTTAGTAAGAAAAAGAATTTTTTTTCTTAGTTTTCATGTCAACAACAACAACAACAACAATAATAATAATAATAATAATAATAATAATAATAATAATAATAATAATAATAAAATATAATTTTTAGGCAAAATTAAAAATTGACGACCAGAATAGTCTATTTAAAACATGTTTATTGATCTACTTACAGCATTTGATTTTATTTGATTTTAGTTCTCACTTTTCCTTGGACATACATTTAGCTGTTAAATTCTTAATTCTATATATACAAATCCATAAAATTATTATTATTATTATTATTATTATTATTTTTTAAATCTCTTTTTTTTAATGTGGTCTCATTCTAAAATCCGTGTCATTTCAATTTAAAGATTATAATATATTTCGCGTAAAATGATTTGAGATGGAATATCTTAGCTTTTTTTCTTTTTAATTACCCCAGCATTAATTTGTCATCGGACAGTTGAAAAGAACTATGTTACAAACTTTAATTGTGTGAACATCTTCCAATTATCAAGGAAATGTGATGCCACCAGACAACTTAAAAGTTTTCTACATCACGGTCATTTCATTTCAACTGTCAATAAACATTGCACAAAAGAGCATAGGCGATTTGGTTTTCATGAATTAATTTTTAGCTGGTGCCACTGTCTTGTGCTGATTTTGAATTTTTATTAAAATAATGCATTCAAAATTTTGAATTTTGAATGCAATATTTTAATAGAAATTCAAAATCAGCACATGACACCACAGTAAGTTCCATAATATTCATCTAGTAGTCTGTCCAGTCCGACTTGATATTTAATTCATTTTAAAATGTCGACGATAAAATTAATTTTTCGTGTATTTGACAAGTTAAAACTACATGTAATCACGTATTTTTTGTTAAAGCTATGCAACTTATCGTAATTCTCGAGCCTGTCCAGTCCGACTTAATAAATTAATTTATTTTAAAAAAGTCAAAGATATATTCGTGTTATTGACAAGTTAGTTTAGTTTAAACAATATTTACTCAATATGTTTATCAGATTCGTCCGTTTCTGGTTCGAATAAATGACGGTTATACTCCAAATTCATCACGTATAAGAAAGTCTACTGCTTCCCCAAATAATGACGAACTATTTGACATAAATAGGTACATACCAGAGTCGTTACTTTCTTCTGCATACGTCAATATATCATCATTGATACTACTGTCTATTATGTTAGACATTACTTCTAATACTGCAATGACGTCACACGTTTATAACTCAAAACGAGGCGTTTCACTTTTCGATAAAGAGAAAGTTAAAAAATGTGGATTTCAAACGGCTATAACTTGTTTATTTTTTCACCAATTTTGATGCGGTTTTCAATATTGTTATATTTAAATAATATATAAAACAATTGTGATAAAAATTTTTTTGGTTACAGGTACCCTTTGAGAATTAATCTAAACATAGATTGATATAATATTTTACTATACCGGTATTGCCGTAGCAATTACAGGCTTATGTGTAGTATACAATTTGCCTAAAACAACTACCAAAGATGATTTAATGTGGTTTTACGTCCCAGTCAAGAATATATCGAGACGTCACCATCTCAAGGTGAAGTGGCAGAAATTTTTACCTTTGCAGTGCGCTAAGGACAATGTGCACTGAGGGTTTTGGTTTTTAAGGTCTCATTCAAAAGGACGCCGTGACTTTCACCTCTAAATGCCGAGTGCTTGGCGAAAGAATAGTAACTACCAATTCTCAAGTTTTTGTCAGACCCGGCCGGGGTCCGAAACCTAACTACGGAAGAGAAACGACCATAATGTTCATACCAAACCAGTCAGATGTATTAAAATTTGGAATAACCATAAATTCAAATAGTGTGTGTGTGTGTGTGTGTGTGTGTGTGTGTTAATATCATGTTATGTTTTCATTTGCCTTGTGAAATTCCCATAGCTGGCAAGCTTGAGGGCCATTGCCTTCATAACTGGCAATGAACGCCTAAAAGTTTGTCACTCCGTGTATGAATACATATAAAATGCAATGTAGAACCCGGAACTGCATTACCATGGTAAACAAACATGGCTGTCAAGTCACTTTTGTTTATATTCGAGACAAGCTTGAAAAACGCATTTACAAAATTTTACAAAGTAAAATCAAAGAAATTAATCAAATAATATTTTGATAACATATATAGACACCTGGCTGATATTTACCGTAATATTGACATTGTGAGAGACAAAAAAATCAAATGGTGTTTTTGATGGCCTGTTGAAAGAACAACAGATCTGTCAAAACCATCAAACCACAAAAAATTCTTGAACAATCAGATCTTAAAAAATTCTTCCTACCTTGACAAAGCTGCTATATCCCCTATTATTTTGAGACAACGTGTAATGGTACAACTTGTCAATCAAATGTTAATTTTGTTTCTCCCGGGATGCAAATTTCAAGTGATGTAAATTTCAATTGGAATTAGATTCACGTATGTATGCCACATCCAGTGGTGAAAATTGTCCGTTTCACATGCTGTTTGTTGATCGGAAAAACTGAAAAATTAGCTTCATGCTTTTTATCAGTTTGCAAGGGATACAACAGGAACTCCTCAAAAGTATAATACTTGGTTTAAGTACACAACTCCTTGCTAAACTTAAAACGATAATTTTTAATAAATCCCTGTCTACTCACATATCGCAGATTCGAAACCAACATGCTTGGCCATTGAAAATTATCCCTCTACTATAGTTCCCCTCTCCCTTCCCGTTTCAGATTCACAAATTTCACTTCCGACATATAGCCAGCAATCTTTTACTCCAAATCTCTTTGCAAATCGGAATGAAGGCACACAAATGCACCTGATTTTCGACCGAAATATAGTCCACAAATAACAACACATTTATCGTTGATATTCAATTTGCTATATTATTTTATATCCAATATTCTCAAAAATCTATTATGTTTATGAAAAATCGAGAATATACCATTAAAATACCTGATAACACTTTAATTTTTCAAACCAAAACCCCCGTTGTTACCTCGAATTAAAAATATTGCGTATTAATAATGTGTCGTTCTCTGTCTTAAATTTAGCTGTTGCGTCTACTGGACTCCCCCGATATGCATGTGTTATAGATGGGAATTTTTTATTCTTAAAATTAATGAATAATGTTTTAAAAAATATTAAACGAAAATATAACAATTGAACTGTTTTAAAATGGTGTTCATTGTCAGTATGAAGGCAACAACTTTGCAAGCAAACTTATCATAATGCGCTAACGCGCGTTATTCCGTTTGCTCGCAAAGTTGTTGCCTTCATACTGACAATGAACACCATTTTAAAACAGTTCAATTATTAAATATAAAATAACATTAATATAAACAAATCCACTGCTTACTCGAAGGCCTTAAGACTCATCAATTTTTACAATGTTTATTTGGCACACTTAGGACATACCTCAATAACTAACTCTAAATTAGATTTGAGAATCATGTTTAGTTTATCAATCAGCTGAATAAATAAATTGACAATTTGTGTTAGAAATCAATAAATGAAAACATTCATTTTTCGCATTTAAGCATCCGATTTTGCACCTGATGACATTCTTTGAGGAATTACAAATGATTTTTCCCATAAAATGACTTCATTTAATTATTCTCTTACAATATCTCAGGGGAAAAGCTGCGATTTTGCAGTTTTTCGTACTTTTGATATCGGTTTTTATGCTGATTTGAGCTCAAAGCTCGGATTGCTGTTTCAATGTGTCATCCGTCCGCCGTCTTCCATGCGTTTTGCGTCGTGTTATTAGCCAATAATAGGGAAACGGTAAGACATTAAAGGGGATTTGCTGATAGAAAGTATGTTTTAGAATTTATCTTGGAAACTATTAATGTTTTTAATGTAAATACAGGGGTGTATAATAGAAGATTATAAGTATTAATATAACAATCAGTTTGGTATTAAAGCATGGATTCAAAGGTGAAGGTTAAGATACATGTTGATACAAAACAGAATTGGTTTAATTTCTGAAAAACATGACATTTTTAGTTTAGGCATAAGTTAAAAATTGTAAGTATAGATATATAATAAGTAAAAAAGTTTATATGAACATCAAAGTAACAGGTTCAAAGGGACAAGGCTACAAAAGAACACACACACACACACACACACACACACACACATATATATATATATATATAGAGAGAGAGAGAGAGAGAGAGAGAGAGAGAGAGAGTTTTTTACCTTTGTGCTTTATCTCCTCATTTGTTATTTTATGAAACTTATACTGAACTAGAAGCCCGTCGTCTTAATTATTGGATTAGAATCAAAATAACTGTTAATTTTATTAATTACAGATATTGTTGAGTGTTTACAATGTTGGAAATGTATTGATCATGATTGTGAAGGAGACCCCCAAAATAACTACAAAGCTACCAAAATGCCATGTTCAGATCAGGAGGCGTGTATGGTAAGAACATCACGAAAAGTTTGATTAGTTGATTTAATGGGTTTTACGTCCCAGACAAGAATATTTCACTTATAACGAGACGAAACCAGCTGAAGGTGAAGTAGGCAGAATTTTTTACCTTTACATTGTGTTTAGGGTAATGGGCAAGCAGGGTCCTATAACGCCTGCCACGCCTGGCGTGACAGGGGCATCGGTTTTTAAGGTCTCCGAATAACCCCGTGACTTTCATTTCTAAATGCCGAGTGCTTGGCAAAATAAAATATAAAAAAAAAAAAAAAAAAAAAAAAAAAAAAAAAAAAAAAAAATCCCAGTCACTACCAATTTCTTATGCTTTGTCAGACTCGGCCTGCATTGCGAATAGAGTTTTTATAATTTCAAGCAAAAACATTCAATCAATATATTAAAGCCTTAGAACCTAAATACATGTATAATCAAGAAATATAGCGACTTGCAAAAAAGAACACATCTAAAACAGAGATTTGAAAAACACGAAAAAATGAAAAAAAGGATAAATTAAACAAATCTAAAATTTAATTATTTATCAGTTTAGGAACATTTGAACATAAAAAATAACAACTTTTTTGGCTTAACCTGAAACTGTACTATACTTTATTATACTACACTATGCTATGCTATGCTACGCTATGCTATGCTACGCTATGCTATGCTATGCTATGCTATGCTATGCTATGCTATACTGTTTTGCTATGCTATGATATGCTATGCTATGCTATACCATGCCATGTCATGCCATGTCTTGCCATGCCATGCTATGCTATACTATACCATATCACACTATACCAAACCATACCATACCATTCCATACCATACCATACCATGCCATGCCATGCCATGCCATGCCATGCCATGCCATGCCATGCCACGCTATACTATACTATACTATACTATACTATACTTTATTATACCTTACTATACTTTACTATACTATGCTATGCTTTGCTTTGCCATGCCATGCCATGCCATGCCATGCCATGCCATGCCATACCATACTATACTATACTATACTATACTATACTATACCATACCACACTTTACCAAACCTTACCATACCATACCAAACCATATCATACCATACCATACTATACCATACCATACGATACCATGCCATGTCACGCCATCCCATGCCTTGCTATACTATACTTTTCTATACTATACTATACTATACTATACTATACTACTATACTATACTATGCTATGCTATGCTATGCTATGCTATGCTTTGCTATGCTATGCTATACTATACTATACCATACCATGCAAAAACATACCATACCATACCATAACATACCATGTCATGCTATACTATACTATACTATACTATTCTATACTATACTATACTATATTATACCATACTATACTATACTATACTATACTATACTATACTATACTATACTATACTATACTAAACTATACTATACTATACTATACTATGCTTTGCTATGCTATGCTATGCTTTGCTATACCATACCATGCAAAAACATACCATACCATACCATACCATACCATAACATACCATGTCATGCAAAACCATACCATACCATACTACATTATACTATGCTATGCTATGCTATGCTATATTTCTTTATTTATCTGTAGCCATCGTTCTCATTTCGTCTCTCGTTTGTTAAGTAAGAATGTTTATGAAATAATACAATTCAAAAATGGCACATGACATATCATTTGGAAAATCAGAAAAGGCCTGTAGGCTTGTTATATTAGAGATAAGTTACATAGCGAAAAATTTGTTAATAAGAAAACATAAAGATATGTTAAGCGACATGTTGCAACATGAAGCTTGATATTTTATTGGTCCTTTTGTTATGTGTTGTGTTGTATATTTGTAAAATTTAAAGTAAATAATAATACAAAAAAGAATGTGATATTGGATACTATTGACCAATAATACATGTTGGTTGTTTCACGATTTGATGTCACAGTATTAAACAGGGACAATTGATTGATTCAATTAATGGGGTTTAACGTCCTATTCAAGAATATTTCAATTACATCGAGACGTCTATAGCTATAGGTGAATTGGCAGAAATTTTTACCTTTGCAGGTAAGGGCAACGCACATGGAGATGTTCTCTATCGTGCCACGCCTGTCGTGACACGGGGCATTGGTTTTTAAGGTCTCATCTGAAGAACCCCGTGACTTTCTTTTCTAAATGCCGAGTGCTTGTCGAAAAAACAGTCTCTACCAATTTTTAAGTTTTATCAGAAGCCGGTCAGGGTTTAAACCTCGACCTCCCATATAGGAAGCGAGCACTCTACCAACTAAGCTTCCATAGTAGTCATAAACAGGGACGAGACAATCATAATAAATATGAGGCAATTAGTACGTGGCCGTTGGTATACCATCCTGGATTAACACGCTTTATTTGTTAAGACTATCTAGTAGTAATGTGAATAGATTTTGTTAGTAAACAATTTTTATAAAAAAACTTACAAACTAAAATGTATCTATTTTATTATTATTTTTATTTTTTAGAAAGTCCGTTACAGTATGAAAGATAACTTTACAACATATGACTCAGTTATCCGAACATGTTCTTCTGGTGGTTGTTTACCAACGACTGACGAGGAGTTCAGAATGTGTAAAACTAAAATCCGGTCTTTCGAAATCCTCGGCTGTGTACTTCGATCCTGCTGCTCGGACAAAGACCTTTGTAATAGTACTTTTACATTGAGTTATTCAAAACCTTTTCTCTTAATCACGTTTATTTTTGCGTTACAATCAGCATCCTGACAGAAGACAACATTTTTAGCAACAAAAAGGAACAGAGGTGGCAAATTGATCTTGAAGGTATCATCAAGCTTCAATACAGCTGTTGTCATTCATTCCTAGCGAACAAAAAATGATGTGCTAATCATATGTGCATGTACAAATTAAAGCTAAAATCAGAATGTTATTTCCTTTTACATCTAATGCGTTGACTGGTTAATGGAGATTTACTACATAGTGAAACCTTTCTATTTTATATATTATAGATTTTGTTTTTAAGACATCTTTAACATAATTGTATTGGTAGCCAAAACATTCTGTATACATATGTAGGTACTTTTACTGATAATTATCATTTTATATAATTATTGTAATTAAGTATCGTGTTAATTTTAACCAGTCTCTTGCCTTTAATCTGAGAATTAATGATATTGGTGTCTTTGAATTTGTATTAGTTTACATCGCTTTTCGCAGTTTATATATACTTTATTAAAAATATGTTTTGGACAATTTTCAGCATGATAATTTACCCAAGTTAACCGTGACAGGCGAATATATGTCATGCGCAAACCACCCAAAAATGTTTAATTTCGGATCTAAGAAAATTAAGAAAATTTAATTATATGTTTTCGATGTTGTATTAATTTCCGAATTTACAACATGTAGCTTAGTTTATTTTTTTACAAATAAACGGGTCAAAGTCCATGACAGACAAATCACGGGATGGCAGAAATATGCACGACGATGACCTTAAATCACGGGTAAATTTTGAATGTTTAAAGTAAAGCATGACTAAACAGCTTTTCTTTTATTAGTTTGTCCTTACTTCTCTTGCTTTTAATATATATTTTACTTAAAAATTGATTGGTTGACTGTGATATTAGCTGTTGTTTCAATAAGTAAACACCCTTGGCAAAATATTTCTTGAATGAAAGTCGCGTTTGTCCGTATTTCTGCATAGTAACCAATCTTCAAATCGAGTGTACATTGGCTGATTGTGACGATCAGCTCTTATTTCAGTCATGTGCACACTCACCGAAATTAATATTTCGTGATTAAAATTACGTTAAAATACTGAATCACGTATGCAAATGAAATGAAAACAACAGAAGATCCGTGTTTTTATCTGTTAATCATAGATGGTAAAGACAGGTTTGTTTCATCGGAAGAAAATAAGATGTTGTGCTATAATTATAGCTATTTATGACTTACAGTTTGTGGTGATAATCTAATATTCCACGAAAAATAAAACCCTCGAATTTTATTCGTGATATTTGATTTGATATTAATATTTTTTTCTATTTATCGATTTTTAAAAGTTTATATATATAAATAATGTTAATGTCGTGTGTTATGAATTGTTACAATGTTAATAAAAAGATGTAAGATTATCTGTTTTGTATCAGTAAATGATTGGTGTTTATATATATATATATACACACACACACACACACACACACACACACATAAAATTATTATTATTATTATTATTATTATTATATATCTAAAAGTGGTCGAATTCTACAAACAGGTTTTATGACTTGCCTATCGTGCAAATACGATTCTGATTTTTTCGTTGAAGTGCGGTTTATCGCCTAAGTCATATTCAGTCAATTTTTCCGCTACATGTTTATAAAAGTGAATCTTGAAAACTGAAAATTGGGTACCCAAGGATAACCACTGACTATTATGATAAAACTGACAAAGTATGAAACAATATCTGCCCAATATAGGATTCGAACCCAGTTGGTTAGAAACACTTTGATCCGTAAACCGGCACTTTAAACCACAATACTTAAAGCCTCTATTGGCTGTAGCTTTTGTCAGTTGCAAGCAGTAAGAGAAAATGAGTGAGCAATTAGCATTAAAGTTCAAATGAATAATTTTTACCTTCCCTCGAGACGTTACCAAAGACAATGAAAGTATAGAAATTGTAATTTATGGAATTCGTGCACAGCAAAATTTAGTGAGCATCGAACTGTAAGGCCCCGTCACGTCTAAAGTGAACCGAGTTATTTGTTGTAAGGTCTGACTCGACGGAACCTCTGTTTTAAGGGAATCAAAACACCGCAAAAACAATCACGGTGCTTCAAGTTTCTTGAGTTGATCAATCGACTAACTAATTATTGTGACCCGTAAATTAATCATTTGTGTCTATGATAGCAATAAATAAAGGACTACACAGAGTGAAGCAATATTTATTTAAACATCGACTGTATTGTTGCAACATAACTGTGTATGTCATAATGTAACAAATGTAAACACTTACGGAATATGTAATATATCATTTTGTTTCACATTTAATTGTAAAAGTTTTAGGAGTTTGTCGACAACGAACTGTACTCAGACATTTCCGTGCCCCGAGGAAAAAACAAGGCCCTTAATCGCTTGATAAATGATCATTCCTATCCGAGTCTCTTCTGACTAACAGAAAAAAACGAAATTAAACAGAATTAGAAGTAGTTCTTGTTTCTCTGAAACACCGACCTTGCTTTATTTATTGTTTGTTAGGAAAAACTGTTTTATAAGAATAAAATAACTTTATTTTAACATTAGTTTTATAAGTTGATGTCAAATGTTTATCACTGTAGCTAAATTTAGTTAAAAAGTTCTATTATAACGATGTTTGTGATGATCTATTTTTTTCTTGTTGAATTGGTGATTGATTGATGGTCTTGCGTTGTAGCCTGGCTTACTGACTTGGGGAATTAGCTCTTTTATTCTAAATAACGAAATTGACACTTGGAACTTTACTCGTGGTCAAGGCCAAACTGAATAACAACAAATGTAAAAAATATTAATGATACGTTCAATCATTTGACACGGAATAGATGCCTACCACTTCCGTACCCAGACTTTACTTTTGTGGGTTATGGTACGCAACAAAGGAAGGATTTACGTCTAATTATTGTGTCCAAGAAGCTTTTATATGATGTGAACCTTACGACTAATACTAAGACGCCAAGGGGCATTTATAAAACATCGCACGTCCTCAGAAACGTTTTAGACCGGCTTTATGTTTTAAATGTTTTTGTGGTGTTGGTTAAACATTTTGTTCTCTAATTCATAAACAACCTTTATAAACTTTCATCATAAATTTACCTACCTTATCTGACCTGGTATTCGTCTTAAATAATGCATACTACTGGTTATCTCCCTTTAATTGTTGTTGATGAATTTCAAACATTGTATTGTTGGAGATTGCTCGGCAAAAATTAATGGTAGGGAGCCAGTATTAAAAGATTAGTAAATAAGGACACTTTTTATTTTCAGCTGACAATAAACAGTCGCGTGCATTTTACAGTAGCAATTAACTAAACTAGTTGAACTTATTGAAAAAAGTAGTTATTCGACATGCATCTTTGACACATAATTCATAGTTCACAATTTTTCATTTTTAACAATGAAAATGACGAAATTTTACAATAAGATGATGTCATAAAAGGTTAAATTACTGTCTCTAACTTACAAAAGCGGGGTAAATGGTGGAGTCATAATTAAAAAATAAATAATGCATGTCTTGATCATGACGACTATTCAAAAACTTGTCTTCAGAAAGACCGTTCCAAAAACTAATGAAAAAGCGTTTATTGGAATTGTACTAGTTAATATTTACACCATATTTGTGAAGTGGTTGTTATTACGTAACTCTTAGAAAATTGTTTATTTCAATATAAAAAATATCTAGATAACAGGTTACATTTCAAAACTTTTGATGCTGTTTTGACATTTTGTCTTCAGTTTTGGTTCCCACCGGAACAACCGTTGCTTTAGAACACGACTTCACTGATATAAATGAAGCGACTTTTTTCATTTTATGTTTTCTTTGGAGATCTCTATGTTTCTTGTGTAGACTTGCAAACTGATACAAACTCATGAACGTATTTACAAAAACTGGAATAACTAGAGACAACAGAACAACACCAGAGAGGGCACAAATACTTCCGATAATTCTTCCAACCACGGTGTGTGGAACAATGTCGCCATATCCGACTGTTGTCATGGTGATGATTCCCCACCACCACGCTTCCGGTATACTCGGGATGTTTGTAGAATCTTCCACGAAATACAAAAAGTTTGAGAATAATATGATACCAACAAATAGATACATAACGAGTGCAATTAAATCAGTGAAACCAGACTTTAATGCGTGGCAAAGAACACGCATAGCCGTTACGTTTGCCATGACACGAAAAACACGAAGAACCCGAAACATTTGAAAATACTGGAGAATAACCAATCCTTTTTCCTCGTATCTATATTTGGATGATGTTTCATCTATTATTATTTTGATGTAAGCCCCAAGCAGGACAAATATCTCAATGTCGTTCAGTAAATTACGAAAATAACTCTTGAAATTCGGACAAGAAAATAAGCGTAGCAGAAATTCAAATGTGAAAAATGCGAGACTAATATATTCCAGATAGGAGAACACCGGATGTATCTTTGATTTTGATGGCAGTTTCGTTGTCATTTTCGGTCCACCAGAGGGCACTTTTTCAGTTTCGCTAAACGTAGATTCAGTTGTATTTAAACTGTTATCAAGATCATATAAATATTCACCATAATCCAATAACATCTGTTCAATTTCTGACCCACATGGGACGGATTTCAGAAATTCCACCCAAAAATAATTTTTATTGTCTTCAATATCTTGTAAATAGTCCGCAAGTTCACAGTTAGATAGTGGTATTTTAGATGACGGAAGTGTACTCAAAGCGAGGCTAAATATTGATATCAACATAAATAAAATGGACAGTACCAAGTATATCTGAAAAAAAGACAATAATGAATTATTTTAAGGTAATCTCGCCAAAACAAGTGTCATGAACTATTGCTAATGTCTAATAAGAAAATGTCCATTTCATTGTAGCACATGACAAAATTACCAATAATAATAATAATAATAATAATAATAATAATAATAATAATAATAATAATAATAATAATATCAATACTAAATCAATAATAATAATAATAATAAATAGTAATAAAATAATAAAATAATAATAATAACAACAACAACAATAATAATAATAATAATAATAATAATAATAATAATAATAATAATAATAATAATAATAATAATGATAATATCCGACCGGATATTGCTTTGCTACGGAAGAATACACAGGAGTGGACACTAATTGACATAGCTGTTCTAGCGGACCAAAACATCATCAATACTGAGGAAGAAAAAGTGGCTAAATATCGGGAACTAGCATTCGAAATTAAGAGAATTCATGCAGCATCAAAAGTGACAGTGATACCAATCGTGATGGTGCACTTGGAACACTCTCAAAGAACGCAAAGACATGGTATGGGAAGTTAGACATACTTAACATGGTTGGGAGTGCACAGTTGTCGGCTATCCTTGGAACAGCTCACATATCGCGGAAAGTTTTATGTCTCTAAGCTGCGGGAAGTAGCTGAGACAAGACAGGGAGGACACAGAACATCACAGGACTGGAGAGAATGAAAAATAAACAACAACAACAACAACAACAACAACAACAACAATAATAATAATAATAATAATAATAACAATAATGCAAAAACAAATATTATAAAACATATAAGTATTACTGTTCAGTTATCTTGGGAGTAACTTCCTATGGAATCGGCACCTACCTTAAACCTAACATATTGTTTTGTTTGAATAAACTGCATTAAAGCTTAACTTTTATTGTTGATGTACTTTTATCATGTAAAATGCTCAAGGTTCAAAATTTATAATTTTGTCTTAAGGTTATCTGTCAATCACAAGTTTCAAGTAGCAAAAGTAGTTAAGAAGATATATGTTGGGGGTGGTCAAGAACATACACTTTCTTTACTGCCAGGACGCTGAACTATGAAACTAATAAATTACCTTTGCGTAAATAGATGTTTCTCTGTTATCTACAATATTCCACAGTCTTTGTTGAATTCTCTTCAACGTTGACGTTTCAGATAGACATGTCGATAACTGATTTCCGGGAAGAGACTTCCGAAAATGATCCATGGTTTCGAAATCCGACATGGCGGATAAATACTTGTACAAGCAGCATTCTTCAAGTTCCTTTGGATCGATTTCCCAGAATTGTAACTCTAATTTGAAAGCTTTAGGACATACATGACTTGGAATATGAAGCTGTCCGGTTTGGTAATAGGCTAGCACTGCTTCAAATATTGAAAGCGGACGACTGTACGATATGTTAGGCCCTACTTCCGGCGCATCACTGTTTTTCACTGCTTGTGCCATTTTAAACATAGTAGCCATTTTTCCCAGACGTGTATCGGGTAACTTTAAAAGTAATTCTGTTTCTACTTCAAATTTAGTTCCAGAAATAGAAATTATTATTTTTTCCGGTTTAATCTCCATATCTTCTTATAAGTTAATACTATTTTGAAAAATCACCCGCGTTGTATGTTGACATCGATGTTCGATAAATTTTAGAGAACGTAAATCCTCATGTTTTAGAAAAAAAATTTAAAAAAATTGTTTTAAAATGATGAGTAAAAAATCGCTCAATTTTTAAATCACTGAAAAGTTGCTTTTTTATTTAATTAAAATAAACGTTTACTGGCTCCGGAAAGCAGATTTTCGGTTCCAATCACTTAAACGTTTCATAATCTAAAACCATCGAAAAACCGTTTTGTTCAAATGTATGTTTTAAAACCGTTAAAAAGTCCTAAATATTATCCATTTCTTCAAATCACAGAAACACCATACATATTAACATCGATACAAGGCACATATAATGTCAATCCCATCTATTTTTGGGGAATTTTACTTGACGAAATTTTGGAATGTTTTCACGTTTGTTTGAAATCAGACAAGTCTAAATCTCATCTAAATTCTGACTGTATTACATATAGCAATTGAATGTTTGTTTAAATTAATTCAGTGTTTAAATACTTATTTTAAAACGTTAAAAGGCATAACTTAATGTTCACGCATTTATATTTATGGAAATAGAAATTTTGAAACGTTTTATTTATTTATTTTTTTTTTTTTTGGTTTTGTTTCTAAAAAAATCTACTCCAAGCTCTAATGGGCATATCAAAATAGCTGATAGATATTATTAAGTTTTAAATGTATTTTAACGATTTTTTTAATCTAATATATTATTGATGTTAATGGTTCATACAGTCAATGTTGACCCAGTTAAGTTATTAATCCGTTACTTCGAATTATTAAACTGCTAATGTACAAACTCTGTTATTGATTACAAATTAAAATCAATTATTTACTTAACATTTTGAAAATTTTGATCGTCATATCAATATAAAATTAAATACATTGTATAATGTAGGCGTTATTGTCCTTTAAATTATGCAATTAAATTAAAGCCACGTCGTACAAATGGACAAATGGACAAGGACCTAATTAATCATCGAAATAAATCTTCTCCACCGAGTTAAAATTTATTTTTAAGATAGACTTGCAGCATCTTTGTCGTAAATTGACATCTCATTATAATTCTATATTTTATATACCTCTAGAAAAGATTAACAACAATGCAATAATAATAATAATAATGAAAATAATAATAATAATAATAATGAAAATAATAATAATAATAATAATAATAATAATAATAATAATAATAATAATGAAAATAATAATAATAATAATAATGACAATAATAACTAGAGATTGTAACTGGGATACCAGTTACGTATGATTCCCCACCATCCATAATCTATATATTGTCTAAAATATACACCTGCTGATGGACTGATCTCGAGATGGATCGATAGTATCCATTACTAGTAATCGAAAGCTAACTAAGAGAAAGGGCGGAAGACAAGTAAATTTAAAGTTAACATCGAATTGTACAATTATAATTCGAGTAGTATTCATTTTTATATATATTTTCATTCCCTCATACCCCATTGTTGCAAAAACGTTTTTTGTTAAAAGAAACCAATTGATCACGGGAGTCCGAATCTGCATGTTTAAATTTATAATTTTTTTAAATGTATGTAAATTTTACAAGTTCAATAGATCAGAATCATGCGTTCTGTCTTCTAACATAGACCCTATCCATTAATTTGGCAATTACAATTAGCTGGTGTATTTTGATTGGACAAGTATTCAACTTTGATTGATAGCAAATCTATTTCACAAACTGTGAGGTGTTTAACCAACAAATTTGATTGACGTGTGTCGTGTCTGTGAAGTAGCCATAACCTACATATCTAATTTAATGGATAATTGACAAAGAGATTAAAGCAATTATACATATCAAAACATGTAATAATGCTATTGAATTTGTTTACAATTCTTTGAATAGGAATTTAATCCTGTAAAATTGCCTTAAGAAATGAAATCAAGTATGCCATAAGATAGTGTTTCTTGACTGAGGGTGGGTGTTAAGAATTCTGGCTTCCCACCCCTACCCTCTCTTGAAAAGGATTTCCTGGAGGTTTTTATCACTCTTTTCAAAAGTCCATAATGAACAAGAAAATATACAGATGAGTGGAAGGGATTTTAACTATTTAAAAGCTATACATGTACATAGAACCACCCACAGTGGGAAATGACCTTAGATGCTCTTTATTAATATCACTCTATTCAACTTTTCTTAAGGAACCAGAAAATACATAAATTAGGGGTGGGGATTTCAATAGTTTAAAATTAACTTAGCACCACCCAGCCCTACCCTTCAGTGGGAAAGGACCTTAGGTGTCTTTGATTAGTGTCATTCTTTTCATTTTATCATTAAGAAACAGAAAATATATACTTTAGGGGTGGGGATATCAACAGTTTAAAAGTTATCACAAAGCCATATTTTCAACAGTTTAAAAGTTATGACAAAGCCCTATATATGGTTTTATAGCACACCGCAAAGTGTTTAAGGAAAAATTGGTGATTTTTGTTTTTAAGACCCCATCTTCCTGTCCCTCCCCCAATAAATACCCATGGATGTAAAAACTTTAATGGTGCAGGAACCTATCCTAAAATTTTGAACGAGATTGAATGATGCATTTAACTTGTTTGGCAGTGCTGATAAAAATTTGATATATTTTTAACAATTTAATACATAGTAACTGAGAATTTATTAAGAACAAATTCTGTATGTGAGAAAGAGGTTAGTCACTTAATTAACATGTAGTTCATTAACATTCAATCATTTTTGTTTAGTGCTTAACTTTATATATTAATTCAGATTACCCATTTTTATGGGGTGCTCATATATCTGAGAAACTGAATAAGAAAGAAGAAGATTCTGTAAGAGTTATCTCTCTTTGTACGTATTGGACAGAAAGATGTTTGGTATTAAATTATGCAATTAACACGCACCGACCGCTGAGCCGTCGAGATAGAAAAAAATTTGATCATTTATCCATATCTACCAAGATAGCAGATTGTTGGTACCAAATTTCATCGAAACCCATCATACCGTTTCCGAGTTTTGCAGCGGACAATTTTAGTTCTGCACCGGACAATTTTAAGAAAAAAAAATTATAAAAATAATAATAATAATAATAATAATAATAATAATAATAATAATAAGAAGAAGAAGAAGAAGAAGAAGAAGAAACAGAACAAAAACAATATGATTCCCCACCTTTGGGTGGGGAATCATAATAATAATAATAATAATAATAATAATAATAATAAACAGTTGAGTGGAGTAATGATGCTTTACGCCTCAGTCAAGATTCTTTCACTTATTTCAAGGCGGTCAGTTCTAGGATGGTTTAAGAGACCAGAGTACCCGGAGAAAACCACCGACATTCGGCAAGCGAACTGTCATACTTTCTCCATCCTATGATCTGTCCCGATTGGGATCCGAACCTAGGCTGTAAGAGGCGCTGAATATTAATGAAGAAAATAAATAAGAAATACAGTACAGGCCTGTCGAAAGTTAAACACTTTAGTGCCGAATTAGTGCCGACTCGGCAGCTCGTCTCGGCCCCTCGGCAGTTATGTCTAGGCCAATAGTAATCAACAGCTCGGCACCTTTTCGGCAGCTACTGTCCATCGCTCGGCTGTTTTTCGGCCACTTTTTGACTGCTCGGCACTTTTTAGGCTGCTCGGCACCTTTTCGGCCGCTCGGCTCCTCGGCACTTTTTCGGCCACTCGATCCCTCGGTCGTTATCTAGAAAACATCAGTTCAGTAAAAATGCCTGCAGTTACGCGTACATATCGCAATATTTTAGAGAGAAAATTGTGAGATTATTTAACTTTGGAGTAAGTCAAAGAGAGATCAGTAGGAAAATTAGTAGAGAAGGTAATATTTATATATCATCAGTGTCAGTGAACAAGTTTCTGCAGCGTTTTAGACGACTTTTTTCTATATCAAAAGTTTGATGACAGGTGTTGGAGTCTGGCCGATCTCGGAGACAATGTGTCTAAATAAAACTCCGTTTGTTCGACATTCTTTTGTCATGGTACTGAGAAGGTTTTGACCTTCGTGTATTGAAGCCAGGTATTTGATGATGACAGGAGATTAACAGATTAGGATTATGACACCTGATGTTTACCTGTATAGGTACATTTAATGACTAAATTAAAACTGCGATGGCAGAAGTCTTTTTTTTTTTTTTTTTTTTTTTAAATCCCGCTCCATAATGGAATATAAAAGATTAATGCAATTCAGGGAAAAAAATCACATAAGTATCTATTTTTCCGTCGTCCATATATTTAATGGTATTTATTTATTTATTTTTTATATTGTTTTTTATTTTTTTATTTATTTATTTATTTATTTATTTATTTTATTTATTTTTTATTTTATTTATTTATTTTATTTATTTTTTATTTTATTTATTTATTTTATTTATTTTTTATTTTATTTATTTATTTATTTATTTATTTATTTATTATTTCTAAAATTATTATTTTAAAATTTATTATTATTATTATTTAATTTATTTAATTTGCACTTATATTCCTTATCATTAACGAATGATCTATTTTATTTTTATTATTATTATTATTATTATTATTTTTATTATTATTATTATTATTATTATTATTATTATATACAATTAATCTCTCTCAGATGTAAATTGCTGAAAAAACATCACATATGTATCTTTACCAACATCCGTTTATTTAATGGTTTTATTATTTTATTTTATTTATTTATTATTTTTTTTTTTTAATTATATAATCATTATTTTTTTTTAAATTTATTATTGTTATTTTTAAGGTCTTTATCATTACCGATTGATATATTTTATTATTTTAAATATACAGTTAAACATTAATCTCTCAAATATTAATTGTTAGACCACTCGTTAGCTAGTGGCCGAGACTCGGCTACTGAGAGGCCAAATGAACTGCCGAGTCGTGGACAGTTCAAAGTGCCGAGGAGCCGAATGAGTTGCCGAGACTCGGCTACCGAGTGGCCGAGCTGTGGACAGTTGCAGTTGCCGAGTGGCCGAGAGTTTACAACTTTTCGGTCACTAGCTGTCCACAGCTCGGCCCCCTCGGCAGCCGAGTCTCGGACTCCTTTTCGTCAGCTCAGTGTTAAACTTTCGACAGGCCTGTACTGTATATTAGTTTCATTTTACAACTCGTTGTATCATTGTGAATATTGTTGTACGTGACATTTCGTCAATATGTATGTTTTAAATCAGTGTAATAAGAACTCTTAATTGATGGTACCTATAACGTCCTATATTTTAAACCACGACGAGATAAAATAGATGATGAAACTGTGATATCTGTAAATAGATTCAAATTTCATTTTCTGATGTTCGATTATTAAAGTTATTCATTATAATTACTTGCTTTTAACTCTGAACGTTTTTTTTGGACATTTTGGAGCAGGGTTGATGTATCTTGCATTGTAAAGACTTATTTTAGAAATACATGTTTTATTCCAAAACATCTACCCTGAGACACTTGACAAAATATACCATATAATATGTGAAATTCAAGGAGGTAATAAGTGCACAAAGTCTACGTTCGTTTTTAACAGTCTTTTTAAACAGCTTTTCAAAATGGAAAGACTAGGGTAGGAAACTTCTTTGAAAAAAAGTTGTCAGCATTGAAAATTTCATTTGGGTAGGGGAGTTGAGTTGCGCATTATGGAATGATAAACTGGGATCCATATTATCTTTTTATCATAAATCCAATGTATAAACCATCTCAACTTTCATTATTTATTGGTTATTTAGCTGTTTTTAAACGCCAAGGAAATACAAGAGCATTACGTATAAGCTCCATCATTAATGATGCTCTAGAAAATCGCAATGAACCTTGCTAGTACAGAAAACTGAAGGAAAAAATGGCAACGCTACTTTTCAAAATTTTGAATACAAGTGCAATATTTAAAGCTAAGGATCTAAGTATAAGTTTCTAAACTGTAACAGCTTGTTTCTCCCAAGTTTGACAACCAGTGTTGTTATAACATTACAGTACCGATGAGGAAGACAACATAATTCTGCTAAAATTATAATCGCATGAACCTAAAAAACTTGGTATTATTCTGCCATTATATTCAGTGGTCAATAAAAGTCGATGATTTTGTTCCCTGTGTTTATATTTATGATTCCCTTACCTTTGGTGGAGAATCATAATGTTTTCCTTCTTCTTCTTCTTTCTTCTTCTTCTTCTTCTTCTTCTTCTTCTTCTTCTTCTTCTTCTTCGTCTGATTATTATCATTATAGTATTATTATTATTATTATTATTCTATCAAGATATGTTCTTTAGCATATTTCGAAAACAGTATGCTAGATTTCGATAACATTTGGTTCTAACAATCTGTTATCTTTGTAGATGTGTCTATTATGGTATTTTTGCTATATTGAAGGTGGGTGGGTGTAGATTGCGCAATTTAATTACAACTTTCTGTCCAATACAGAGAATACAAAGAGAGATAAATCTTACTTATTATTAATAAAGGGAATAACCTCGTTCTCATATTCAAAAGTCTAAATATATATTTTTAAAATTAACTCTCAGTTACACTGCATTAAATAGTTCAAAATATATCAACTTTTTATCAACTTTGTGAAACAAGTTAATACATTTTATCTTTTGGAAAAAGGGATTTTGTAAAAATATTCCACATATTGTATACAAATGTCATGTGCTCAATTTTGAGTATTTTTTATATAAATAATTAACTCAAAAATCTTTGGTAATACTAGTTTTTTTATAACTTAATATTTAAGATTCAGTTTTAGCTCATCTCATATCTATCCAAATGCTGTTATTGGTTATTACCAATGGAAAAATGATATGTTATACAAATATCTATTTTCTGTAAGTGAAAATTACTATATTATTAATTTTCATGCGTAATTGACATCAATCTGAATTCGGAGACTTTCTATTTAATGTTCAGTTTTGTTTTAAAACAAACTCCTTTGAACTCTTTTTCAAAGGTTTTTATGCCGTGAACTGTGTCGCCATACGTGTACAAATATTAACAGGTATAGCAAATATGTTTCATTGACCTCATTCTTGACAGTAAATTACATAGGCATAATAAATATTTATTTTTTAAATGACTTAAAACTATATTGTGCTTTTGAAATCAATACACCATCTATGAGTTGATCTTTTGTTAATAAGTTGTATGGTCCAGTCAAGTTATTTCCGTATGTAAACCGACTTTAGTACATAGTGAGTCTTTATTGTATTCACCATTCATTTACCCATTTACTAATTTTGTACACATAATACAGAAGTTGAACAAGTGCTTAATTCCATAATTAAAAATATTAAAGAATTTTTATTCCGAGTTTATCGACTGCATAAACAATTTAATACATCTCTCTCTCTCTCTCTCTCTCTCTCTCTCTCTCTCTCTCTCTCTCTCTCTCACACAATAAAGCACACTCGTACATCTTGCACATACACAAACTTAATTTATTCTAAGAAATAAATACACTTGCTCTTGTCATGACTGGCTGAAAAACTGCTACTGCAACATAAAACAGCATTACAACCAACAAACCTCTCATTCAATGCGTTAGAGTATTTTTTTTTCTTCAAATTATTCCAATTTCTTCAGTGAAGGCATAAACTTGAATGCCAATTACATAACATGCCAGTAATGAAAGAAATTATTTTTTAAAAATGTTTCATGAAATAAATCTGTAAATCATGAGTACTCACAATGTAACACAATGATGGAATTGTTACAATTAGTTGTCCTGAATTTGAAATAGAAATTATGACTTTTATTGGTTGTTATCAAAACAATGAAGGACAGTTAAAATGTTTTTAGAAGTAAGTCTGAAGGTTAATCTAAACAAGTTGATATCAATAAATAAAGAAAATTATGCTGCATGTTTGTCTCTATAATTATTCATCCTAAGTTGTAAAAAGGAGAAAATGTTTCAGCCTGTTGTATAAGTAGCCAATATTTATTGGTTTTCTGATATTATATGCCAGCTTTGGGTGTACTGGAGTGAAGTGGAGAGGTCAAGTGGTGTTTTAGACCCCGACAAGATACGGATTCTTTCAAATAGATAGCAAGGTAGTCAGTTCTAAGCTGATGGAGTAAACTGGAGTGCCTGGAGATAGACAATGGTTTTGGACAAGTGAAAAACTTTCTCATCCTAGGTTCTGTCACTGTGGGATTCAAACCAACTCAGTAAGATGTACTTTAACTTTAAGCATGTGATTTAATTTCATCTAAATGGCGAGTGCTTGGCAAAAGTAACTATCAGTTTTCTAGTCTTGGTCAGATCCGGTCTTGTTTCGAACCTCGACTTCCCACATAGAAAGCGAACACTCTACCGACTGAGCATCCATAATAATGTAAGCATGTGACTTAGACCACTTGCCTACTAAGGCCCCCAATATTAGGGTAAATCAAAAGTATGTAAAGAAATTTCTGGAGAAAATTTCCATTAACAGCTGACATAAAAAGTGTTGCCAATAAAAAGAAGTTCCAGTTGAAGTTAATTTTTTTTTTTGTTTATTATATTCCTTTTATACTGTTACAAAGGACATATATTTATTAAGGACATATGGTCATTGGATATAAAAAATTCTATCGTAAAGATAAGTTAAACAGACAATAAAATGCCTTCAAAGATACCACTTGTGTATTAAGATAAAGCACAATTTGTCTTTTTGGATTTACTTTCAAGTATTCAAAAAAAACCTTGCTTCTGATAATCATAAGCATTTTCTGTTATCATTCAATTTGTATGTCAATTTGACTCTTGTCAACAGATAATTATTCTGTAACTGATTGCAAGAGTCGTATCTTGTCTGGTTCGAAGGTGTCCATTTTTACAAATAAGGGTGCATTCTTGTTTATAGTATCTTGTTCAGATCTACTGCATAGTTCGACTAATTTTTCAAATAAATCCTAAACAGATTTAGCAGTATGATGATTTTCTTTATTTGCTTGTTGCTCCTTCAGTCCGGTATTTCTGAACAGAAAAAAAAAAACAAATAAAAATAAACCTTTGAAATAATAACACATTTTTTAAAATGAGTTTTTAAAAATGAATCATACTTAACATTCTTCATTTTAAAATACACATTAACTTGAAAAAAGTATTTCGAGACCTCTGAGTATAACTCGATGAAGCAGAAACAAATTATCAGGAGTTCAAAAACATTATAAATGAAGAAAAAACTATTCAGTCTTGGTGTTACTGTTATATAGTTGTGCAAATTGCAATATATTTTACTTACATTGAGATGTCTCAAACTAAAATATTATTAAATATGTTTTACACTCAGTTATCTGTCTACAAAAATCTTCTGAAAAGGTTTTTTATTTTTTTGATAAAATGTATTTTCAATCAATTAGCCCAATTAACATGATATACTTAAGATTTCCATTATATAATTTGTGATCATTCAGCTTTACTGAGGAATTTTGCAATTCTGCAATGATGGCAAATTGACAAAGTCTATTAACTAGACATTTTTTCCATGTAAAACATTAGTGTATGTCATGACCTTTTTCATTCATGTAACCTGTTTACTATGCATAGAACTTTAGGCAAATCAACAAAATGACCTGTGACTGTCCGAAATTAAGGCCAGAGCTAACACTGTTCTGTTTCATTGTTATTCTACCATAATACTTCTTGTAGTGTATTAAATAAATAAAAAAAAAACAGTTATTGTTGTTTAATCTAGGAAATAATTGTTTTTAAAAAGTTGCACGTTTATGTTTAGGTTCACTTCTAAAAATTGCAACCTTTTTAAAACCTCAAGTCAGCCATGGTCTATATTCAAACTTTATTCTACATAAGAATGACGGAATAAGCATTCTACATCTCAGTATTTGTTACAAATTATTGTAAATATCTGTCAAAGTCTTTATTAGCCTTTTTCGCTTTCGTCTCTGACTTTCTTAGTGATTAACTGTTTTACTTTAAAAGTAGGAGCCCAGTCTGAATTTGATCAGTCATACAGTTAAGATGGTTGACCTGAATAATAATAATAATAATAATAATAATAATAATAATAAATTCTTTTATTGGTAAACTGAGTGGCCGAGTGGTCTAAAGCACTCGCTTAAGGATCACAGCGCCTCTAACCGCCGGGGTTTGAATCCCACTCGGGACAGATCCTAGTAACACCATTTCTCTCTCTCTCTCTCTCTCTCTCTCTCTCTCTCTCTCTCTCTCTCTCTCTCTCTCTCTCTCTCTCTCTCTCTCTCAATTTCCGGTAACATGTTAAAAGTAAAACATCCAACAGTTTTCAAATAAATAATAAAGTTGCTAACTCCAGTCGTAAAGTTGAAAAACACGTACATTTTTAGGAATATGGAAACTTAATAATTTTCACAGAGGTGTTCAAAATTACTGGATAAACTTAATTTTAGGCGTTTTCTGTTAAATTTCAAATGTTCAAAATTACTTGATACCGTCACTTTAGGCGTTTTCAGTTAAATTTCAAATGACAGTTCCGATTGCCAAAAAAAAAAAAACAAACAAACAAAAAAAAACCATGTACAATACTTCCATCAGTGATTCTAGCGGTGATGAAATGGTCAGGTCGTGTTTTTGAATTCAGTAATCGGGCATTTTTTGCGATTGATGTTGGCAAGCCAACTAGTCTTCTTTCTTTGCTGCTTACCTATTTTGTACCTTCGCTTTCTGATTCTATAACTTTTGAAATTTTGAATAACCTCAACTAAGATTTTATAGATCTATTTTAACAACTTACTTATTTTGGTCATACGTCACACAGATCGGACTTCAAATAGTTTGCTTCGATAAAAAACAGAGGATGCTGCAGTGATAACCATATTCCATATCACGTAGGAGGCATGCACACTGGTAACGTGGAGACATTTAGTAAACATAATCCTCCTTTCACTACGTTAACTCTTTATTAAAATGCCTTTTGTGAATCAAAGGACACTAAGCGCCATGTTGTTTATCACAATGTCAGATAAAGGCATGACGGGAATAGGCGTTGCAGTGTAGATATTTCTTCCAAACAGCATCTAGGAATTTTAGTCAAAAGGTTCCGCCAGGAACCACTTTGGTTATATGCCTGTAAGCGTTTAACGTCTACGATAACCACTTAAAAAGGACGCAAAAACTAATCTTTTTAAATATGTTATACAGGTTGAATATATCATTTTCATCAGTTTTCATTGCATACACTAGAACAAAACATAAACCATAAATTAATCTCAAAAATTTGCAACAGCTGTAAATTCAGAGATTCGTTATTTGTTTTATTATCGGGAAATGAAATTTGTTCTAACTCGGTGAAGTGATTTTAATTATTAAGATAAGGGCCTGTGGTTGTTCGTCACTATATACGCCAAGACAAAAATAGGCTTTGTGACCATAAAGGTAAAATATTAGCTTATATGATATGTTCAAACATGTTAATTTAATCAAATTCTAAAATTTTGTTTACCAGTGTTTTACCTTGTGTGTAAAATGCTCTTAAATCTTTCATTAATGAGTAAAATTTTTGTTATATTTTAAACCCGGTTTTTCAAGCAAACTTAAAGTAGCACAAGTAAAAGAAGTTATAATAGGAACTTTCAGATGTTATAAACAAGTTTTTATAAAAAGCGAATATGTCAAAAGTATCCATTTCAGAGACCGTCGTAGAACAAATTTGGTAATAGGTCTTTAAAATTAGCTGTAGAAACTGGGAGATATATAGAACCTCCTATGACCGTTGTTTTAGAAATAAATTGTAAATTTTGTAACGTAGGTGTTGTTGAAGATGAAAGACATTTTTTTAAATGAGTTGTAATTTTTATAATGATTTTAGATACTAGTTGCAATGTAAAATACATACTTTTTTATTGATTTAATGAGTTGTGTGATGAAGAAAAATTAATTGTTTTAACATCTGCTAAAAATATTCAATCTTTAAGCAAAGGATATTTTAAAAATGAGTAACATAAAAAGTTGTTTTTTTTTAATCAGATTGTAAAAATTGTTTTATTTGAACGTTTTATTATAGTATAATTAATGTTTGATGTGTCTTATAAGTCTTTTAGATTGGATGTAAAAGTTATTACCTATATAAATTATATATTAATAAGTATATTGCAACTTTAATATATGATACTAAAATAAAATATTATTGAATTTTGAACTTTCGACCTTGAGGCAAAGAAACAGAAAAATAAACACCAAAACCAAGATCCAAACGAAGAGAATATAAAGGAAATTAGTAAGCTTAAAATGCTTTTGAACTTTAAACTTTTTTTGACCTGGGGTGAAAAAAACGAGAACATAAAAACAGAAAAATAAACACTAGAACCAAGATCCAAACGAAGAGAATATGAAGGAGCGTTTTAAGCTTTGCTACGTTCTTTTGTCTTTGTATTGTTTTCGATCCTTTTAACCTTTGCGATTATTCAAAATATGCCTTAACTAGACACTTAGCTAAGATGATATGTATTACTAAAATTTAAAGATATCAGTATGGATTTAAAAAAAAAAAATAAACGGGTCATAGTAATATGATTTTTAATTAAACCGCTTGCATATAGAGGGTCGAATTTAAGGATACAGCTATGTATGTGCATACTAACGTAACTTAATGGAAGTGTATACTGGTATTTAATAAAAAAGATAAAATATAGAAATTAAAGGTAAGATGGTTCAAAAGACAAACAAGCTATAATATATAGGTAAGTGAAAGTAGAACACTTCACCAGGTTCTATGGTGGCTTATTTCTGACATCGACATTATTTTAGTCGAAATAAATAACCCGACATGCCGCGATACTCATGTCGACCAGTAGTGATAATTATCTAAATATCTTGACTTATTTTTTGTAACTTATGGAACATAGGCATCGTGTTATCAGCTTGTCGTGTTATTTATCTCAACTTTTTATTTTGGTATCACAACTTTCCATGATATTATCTCGACTTGTCAAGATATTAAGTCGACATGTTGAGATAATTTTACGTCGACTAAAATTATGTCGATGTCAGTAATAACCGCCATACGGTTTAGTTCAATTACATACATGTATATTCAATAATTATTGGATCTGAAAACTTTGTGAACGTAGGAAAGGTTATCCCATTATTTATCGAATATATATATATATATATATATATATATATATATATATATATATATATATATATATATATATATATATATATATATATATATATATATATTACTCTAACATATATATATTTTAAAAATATCACCGGATCCGAGGATGTTTAACACTATCGGACGTCTGAGTCACATTAATTCCTTAATGTACTCTAGAATTCAGATTAAGTAATTAATATGACTCAGACGTTCCACGTGTATAGAAACTCAGGAAGTACAATGTGCTTATTTATTTATTTATTGATTGATTGATTTATTTGTTTTTAATTTTTTATTTATATTTAATTAATCGATTATATCATACAGTCGTCAATCATCGTATTGTCATGATGCATTTTTTAATTTCATCTTTAAATACATTAAAAATGCATTATGACAATAAATGTACTTAACGATAACATTTTAATAATGCATTATGAGCGTACCGTATTACAAGTACATGACTTATGTTATAAAACAACAAACCTATAATTTAAAGTATAAAATTACAGATAGTAGATATAATGATAATATAGAATTAAGTCGTTTTATATGTTATTGTAGATGTATCACTCTTATACTACTACTATCCACTAGTACTCAATAACTTAATGACATCTAAAAATAAACTTTATCTTACATAACTCTGGAATATATTTTGTGCTGTACTTTAAATTAAACTAAAATAATGTTGGGTGATTTTATTATCTCATTTTGTTTGTGTTATGCATTTTAATACAACTACATTATGCATTCTAGTTATTAAAATAAAAAAAGTGAAATAAATCTAATGGTACACATAGTAGACTGTCGACCTTTTAACAACCACTGCAGAGCTCAGTTGGTGGAGTGCTTGCTCGTTGGTTCGAGTCCCGACCGGGTATGACCCAAGCCTTGAAAGTGGGTAGTGACTGTTCTTTCGCCAAGCACTTTGCATTAAGAAATCAAATTCACAGTTCTTTCGGATGGGAACTTAAAATAAACGAGGTCCCGTGTCTTGGGAGACGTTAAACGATTAAGAACCCTTTTTTATAATGCCATCAGCGCAATGCACAGGCAAATTTCTGCACTTTCGCCTATAGCTGGCAACGTCTCCGTATAAGTGAAATATTCTTGACTGGGACGTTAAAAAACGTTACTAAACTCAACTCAACTCAACGCAACTCGACCTTTTAACAAAAACAGGTGTTTCTCCAAGAAAGTTCATGATGACCATTGCTCACAAGATGACACAGACTACGAAACAAACACACACCTCAGCAAAGGGTGGTGGAATTCTACCCTATAGGAGACATGTTGAACATTGAACATTTACAACGGTCTGAAGCAACAGTTTCAAAGTGCATCCTAAACGTGGACTATATATAACATGTACCAGGAACAATAGTGGTATATAGTAATGGACATCATTAAAGATACTACATAAGCATTAACAATAGCGCGTGGAAAAATAAGATATCGGAACCTGTCTAGAGTTTTCCTTTTTTTTTTTTTTTTTTTTTTTTTTTTTTTTTTTTTTTTTTTGACACCAAAATTGAAATGTGTTTATAAAATATTCTCGAATTTGCTACACCTAAGAAGTTAGAATTTGTCACAGAAACTCCAAATCTACAATAGAGGACCTTAGTGACCGAGAGGTGTTAAGTGATCACAGATGCCTCCAATTGCCTAGGTATTATTTCCAATCAAAATAAATCTTAATGTGAGAAAGTTTGTCAGTTTGCTTTGGTTGGATCTGTGGTTCTTTGGGTACTCCACTTTCCTTCACCATTCGGAACAACCAACGTAAAAAGATTCGACAGATGCATAAAATACCTTTACTTAAATCACCCCAACTTCATTTATATCTAAGGTATTGTTATTGTTTTATCGGTAAAACATTTAAATCATTTCGAACGACCATATCTAAGGATATTTCATGAGCCCCCCACCCCACCCCCACCCCCAAACCCCAAATAAAAAGGTATGTAAGTCAAAGCAACAAAAGTTACAATACAAATGACGTCACAGAACATTGATTATTTGACGTGACGGAAGACATTTTTAGCTGTTTTTGTGTGATTGATGTGGCATTTTCATCTCCAGATACAACAACGATATCTTTAAATAGACTTACAGCTTTTTTCAATGTACAACATACATATATTTACGCTCAAACTTTTAGTGGATGCTCGCCATGAAAAAATAGATAAAATCCTAAAATAAACCGAAAAAGACAATCCTTACATTTAGGCAAGCAATTTTCTTACGTGTTACATAAAATATGACAAAGATGGTTATGAGAATATTAAAACGTAGAAAGTTAAAGCCAAACAGATGGACATTTCACAACGAATTCTAATCATGTCAATAGTTGATCCAAGCTTATTCTCTGAAAAATTGTAAATAGACAGTTTTAAAAAATGAGGGAAACTAATGAAAAATATATAAGGCCATCATTGAAAATATCAATTTAAAATTTTGAGTTGATATATGTAAGTTAAAGATAAGAGAAATTTACTTGTCACCTTACTGACACACATTTACTTTGGATATTATACTTGACAAAGACAAGAGAACAAGAGAGATATATGTAAGTTAAAGATAAGAGAAATTTACTTGTCACCTTACTGACACACATTTACTTTGGATATTATACTTGACATAGACAGGAGAACATGTCCTAATTTTAATCAACAAGCTTTAAAACAAAAAAGGTAAGTTGAGATTATTAACTATGACACAGTTTTGTAGTTTCGACAGGTACAGCGCCATTCTGAAACTTTGTATGCACTTTGAATTTTATCATTTTATATTTCTATTTTTTTTTTCTAGGAGTTATTAACCATAACAGTGATATAACTAACAATTAACGAGTGTTGTCGTGTCACATTATTATGTAATAAGACTAAGAGTTATCCCGCTTTATGTAGTGTATTGTAATAAGACTAAGAGTTATCCCCCTTTATGTTGTGTATAGGTCATCCCTCTTTTGCAGTGACGTAAGCTTTTTTAGTGTGTCACTCTTTTATCTTGGAGATCTTTTAGGTTTTCTACCACGTGCATCAGCGATCTTATGATTTTACTCACTCTTAATTTTAGATAGAATATCGTCTATTACAGTGTAAGTTTGTTCATAATTTTAAGTTTAAAGTTTACTTAAGTTATCTTATTTATACAGCTCTTAGTCCCGTTAGTTCAGTGCATTCATTATTACTACAATTGATTTAGTTAAGTAATGGTGTTTAACGCCCGAATCAAAGAACGCACCGGTGACTCAGTAGTAGAGCGAGAGGTCGAGAGGTCGAGGAGAGTTCGAACTCCAGTCGATCATACATAATAATAAAATTTCTAGTATTTTACCACGCCTGGCGCTCGTAATTAGAAAGACGCGAAGGGTATCGACTTGCTTACCTGGTGACTAGATAATAGTGGAGTGGTATGCTTGTCTGTTGTTTATTGACTTTGTTATCTAGCACCTAAACAATAGTTGGCCCTGAGTGCGCACTTGTACACGGCAGACCATAATACACACTTGCACACCTCACGCATACACGAATTGTATAGGTTAATTTCTTAGCTATCGTAATGAACAACCAAAAAAAAGCTCGAGTAAAGATTGTTTTCACTTATATCGAGGCTGTTAGTTCTAAAATGGTGGAGAAAACCGGAGAACTCTGAGATAACTATCAATGTCGAAAACCTCGTAACACTAGGATTTACCAGGGTTTGATTATAACGGGGCGTTGTGAAGCTCTGTAAATCACAAGCGCTCGCTTTAGACAACTCGGCCGCTAAGACCTTAAGCAACCGGAAATGGTAGTTTGTATAAATAATTTTTAGATATATCAAATCCGTCAGTGTTCATCCGGGATATGGTTAAAGCTTGTTCTGATTTATAAATCCATGAAAGTTTTATAGTTCGTAAATATCTTATGTTAAACACCTGTTGCATTATCTAAGGTAGGGTTGGTATTTAGTAGATGATTTACTTTTCTGTACCTCATACATGTATCTGATACCACGCATGCACTAAAAATTATATTTGATATGTTGTTTATATTTTTGTCTCATTGATTTGTGCGTTTGCGTTTTAGAATTTAGTTTTTTTTCTTTATGAAGATTACAATAAAAAATTTAAAAAAAAAGATCATTACAAAAAGTCATAAAAGCGTTTATCTGAAGTACATTTTAAATAATTTTCTCGTTTGAAGAGTTTTTCTGAATTTTTAAACAAAATCAACACATCAGAGATCGGAATTGACTTCACTACTAGTGACTAGGAATTGAAAAATGTCCCAGAAAAAAATAGAATAGATATGGTCCACTAAGCGGGTAAGGCGTTGGTGTTTAACCAATGGCGTCTCAAGCTCAACGCAGCGTGTTGACCCCAGAGTTTTTTTCTGGTTGTAGCCTTTACTGGTTGGCTATGTAACAGTATAATAAACTGAGCGATTTGCGACATCAAGGACGAATGAACGAGTACTCAAAGTCTAAACTTGCACTCAGCAAGATAACGATAACAAAATTTACACAAACCCACTAACCATATAAACTTACATTTAGACTGAATTTAGATTAATATGAAATTTATCTTGATGAAACGTAAAGCAATATCCAACCAATTCACCTGGAAAAATTTGCACCAAATATCCCAGGTGTTTACCAGTTGTATCACGATAAACAATCAAAGCACTGCTAGTGCTGACAGAACCAGCCCTTGGTTGGATTACGTTACAAGTTACTCTGTTCATAAAGATCACAAAGATCTACAAGTTCATCTTCTTTAACTAATGCACCAAAAAAACTGAAACTTGGTTTGCTCGAACGAAACAGTTCAAAAAAAAAAAAAAAAAAAAAAAAAAAAAAACCTGCACAGAGTTGCAAACAACAAAATGATAAGTTCTTATAGCAGACGACAACTATAAGTCAAGCCGAGATGATAAGATATAATATAAAATCGTTCATAGAGAAAACTAATTTGAGTATAATAAGTAAAAAAAAATTTGTGCGTGTTCCCGATTATGTCATTGAAAAGACATGGACTTTAAATTCGATGTTTTAGGACATTATGTGGAGCCATTTGGACACACGACAATAAAAAGTCAAGGGACCGAAAGTAATAATTCTATTACATACTGCAGATATTTTTATATTGAAGCAAGCACAGACAGATAATCGTTCACATATCCCTATTAAAAAAAGAGTGGCCCCTTTGGCCGAGTGGTATCAAGTACGCACTTACGGATCACAGTGTCTCTTACCACCTAAGGTCATAACTAACTCAGGTTGTTCCTAGTGTGTAAAAGTTTGTCAGGTCGGTGGCAAAAGGTTGTTGGTTTTTATCCGGGCAATCCGGTTTCCTCCACCATGGCCGCGTCGATATAAGTGAAAAAGGTTGACTGGGGCGTATTACCTTATTTTTTTCAAATTTCTCACTCTATTAAGGAAATGTTGATTCTCAACAAGTCGAGGCATTCGCCTAAAGAATTCAAAATTTGAAATTTTTACCGTGATATTTAAACTTAAAACATCCAAAAATATAGTACAGAAATGAAACGGTTTAGAATAATAAAACTTTGATGAAACATTACATTACGTGTTTAAACATACATTTCAGAATACTGCATTTCGTATACTTCCATCCAAATACAAAAATTTTGATTGAAATAACGATGTTTTTCAAATAACACACATAGGGCGCATCAAAGATATTTTGAATACCAACATTTCTATATTTTATCTCCTGTTTTGCAAATTTTGGTTTATGTAGAGTGATGCACTGACGTTGAAATTTAGGGGTAAAGATCAAACGAACAACCTTTTCTACGCCTCAAACATTATACATACTTCCTATCTAAACATCGTTTACGCTGGCTTTTTTTATTTATTATTTTATTTATTTATTTATTTTTGCTTATTTTTAAGCAGGTTGCTTCGTTGTAGAAAGTCTCTAAAATTCCCAACAAAATTCAAATATTATAAACAGCAATGGCTATCAAGAAACAAGCAATGGTTCTAAATATCTCAAAAAAGTTTGCTTGAATAGACTTTTTTTGATGACAAAACATATCAAGCATGAATTACAGATTTTATCTTGACGTGAAAACATTTCTCCATATTTCTCCATTTTGCTTTGCTTTCTTTATAATTTTACCTCTTGGTTTATCTGATTCTTTCATTTTGGTAAAATATATTCTCAATTTCTGCAGATTTAATGTTCTTTTAACATTGAAATTCAGCTTTTCGAAAGCTGATGTAACTCTTGTAAATTCTAAAATTTATTATGTAATAACCGCGTAGAATTGATTTTTCGTTATTTATTAGAATAAATTTCTGAAATGTGTACATCTGGCACATCCAAATTTAACTGTTATTTGTATAATATATTAACTTTACCTATATTAATTCTGCTGGTCTGTTGAGCTGTGTAAGTACGTGAAAATCACTGTTCAGATCGCATTTGAGTGATATTTTCTTGTTTTTTTTTCAAACAAAGGTTAATTTGGAATTATGTCTGGTAAAGAAAAAATAGTCCATGATGTCATGCAGGCAGGGATATCTCTTAGCGTAAGAGAACAGCGTTATAGTGATTGGACAGGAACTTACGAAAAAGTAAGCATGTTAATTAATAAATAATTTTTACAAGGAAGCTTACAGCTTAAAGAAAAGAATATCGCAAACCAAAGGTTATTAAGGTCCGTGAATAGTTTTTTAACTGTGATCAAATATTATTGATAAGTATGTTTTCAATGTTTTCAAACTTTTCAGGATATATTTATCATCCCAGGGTGCCAAAATTTTCTGGATATATTTATCTTCCCAGGGTTCCAAAATTTTCTGGATATATTTATCTTCCAAGGGTTCCAAAATTTTCTGGATATATTTATCTTCCCAGGGCTCCATATATTTTTTATTCTCATATTTGATTTCAAACGTGCACATGGCGGGTGTAGCTGGCAAGACAGGAGATACTAACTCTTGCTGAGGACCCACCCCACCCTACCCGGTAAAAGTTCACGTGTTTTTCTTAATTTATCAGTTTTCATAGTTTTCTTCGCTTTTTGAATAGTGATCAGGATAAGAAGTGGTATGTTGGATTTACAATTAAAAAATGTTGCTTGTGTTGTATCAATATCAATTGTTTTGCAATTGCTTAACACTTGAACTGTTTTATAATGACGTTCATGTCAGTGTGAATGCAAAAACTTTGCAAACAAACTGAATAACACGCATTAGCGCGTTATGATTAGTTTGCATTCATATTGACAATGAACATCACATTAAAACAGTTCAATTGTTATATTTTCGTTAAATATTTTTTTTAAAAAAATTATTCATTGATTTAAAGACTCAAAAATTCCCTTCTATAACACATGCACATCGGGGGTGGGGGGGTGTGGGGGTGGGGGTGTCAAGAAGACGCAACAGCCACGAGCAGCATGCATTTTAGATCGAGAACGACACATTATTAATCCGCACTATTTTTGGTGGTGATAACCACGGAGGGTTTTGGTTTGGAAAATAATAGTGTTTTCATGTATTTTGATGGCATTTTATCTACTTTTCATTTCATAATGTATTTTTGAGAAAATTGGATATAAAATAATATAAATAAAAATTTGAAGTATCAACAACAAATGTGTTGTTATTTGTGGTGTGAACTATATTTCGGTCGAAAATCAGGTACACCCGTGTGGTGCTATTTCAGTTATTTAAGTTTATAGTGCAAAGAAGTAATATTTGCATTGAAAGACTGCTGGCTATAAGTTGGAAGTGCAGATTGTGAATCTGAAATGTAGGAAACTGTAGCAGGTGGATGATTGTAAACGGTCAAGTATGTGAGTTTGAATCTAAGCGGGGATATGTGAGCGTAGACAGGGATTTACCGAGAGATTTTTTCTGGTATGTCGTTATTGTTAGGTTGAGATTCACTCATGTGATTGGGCATGAACCTTATGTGCCGAGCTTCATGTTCGGTATCGTTGAAATGTAGGACAGCAATGTGCCTGATGCGGTGCAGATATCTCTCATAGTGATCGTTGAAAGTTTAGGAAGTTTGCAGTACATAAACCATGTTTTATAGATTCGAGAAGTTGCTGGTGTATCCCTGTGATATTGATTAAAAAACTTGTAGCTGATTTTTTTCAGTTTTTTTTTTCGATCAACAAACACAGTATGTGAAACGGATTCTTTTCACTGGATGTGGCATACATACGTATCTGGCATGGGACACATTTTGGATGGGTGCAAATTCCACCTTTTGATTTTTCAGCTGTGTTTCTTGTATCTAATTTCAATTTAAATTTACATCCCGCGAGACAAAAATTTAATTGATAAAGTGCGCCTTTACACATTGTCTAAAAATATGGAATGTAGCAGCAAGAAATTCTTATAAGAACTAATTGTTTTCTGGTTTGTCGGTTTTGACAGACCAGTTCTCTCAACCGGAAATTAACAAAAACACCTTTTGATTTTTTGTAAATCTGTCTCTCACAATGTCAATATAAATATCACGATTGTAAGACCGTCAAATGTAAAAATTACGTTAAATGTAAAAAAAGATAATGTTTGACATTAAATGTAAAAACAATGTTACTCTAAATGTAAAAAAAATGCTACAAATGTAAAAAGTTGACTTCAAATATAAAAAGCATTTAATGCTATATGTAAAAATATTTTAACGCTATTTGTAAAAATGCCTATTAACGTTAAATGTGAAAACAAAAAAAAGATATATGTTAAACAAAAACATTGCTCACGTTAGCAGAAATCTGCAATCGGAACTGAGTGCATATAGCAGGCTCCCAATGAAAAACAAAAATTAAAGTACTGAGAAGCGTTAAGCTGGCACCTATGTGTGGTTTCTAAAGATGTAATTAATATTTAACAGGATTTCAGTGTAGACTAAAGTCGTCTTTATAATGCTGGCACACTGTTAGTGAAGCCGAAATCGAACCCACGTTTACATTTAGAGTAAAACTGTTTTTACATTTAATGTCAAACTCGATCTTTTTACATGTAACGTGATTTTTACATTTGACGGTCTTACACACGACAAATATCAGCCAGTTGTCTATTTATGTTGTTAAAATATTATTTGATTCATTTCTTTGATTCTTTATTGTTCGTTTTAAACATTGAACCGTTCTTGTAAAATTTCGTAAATGCGTTTTCTCAACTTGTCTCGAATAGAAAAGTAACGTGCAAGCCATGCTTGTTTACCTTTGGTAATGTAGTTCCGGATTGTGTATTGCATTGTATGTATTCATACACGGAGTGACAAGGTTTTTGTTGTTCATAGTCGATATGAACACAAGGCTCTTAAGCTTCCAGCAATGGGAATTTCAAAAGGCAAATAAAAATATTCTAAAAACAAGTCATATTATCAATATCAATTGTTTTGCTATTATGTACATCAGAAACAGGCCATATACTATACAGAACATATATTTGATCTTGCACAATTGTGCCGTAACATATATTCATTATAATGATGTTGTTGGTAAAAATAGTGTTACCACAGCAATTTTAGTATATTTAGATTTATTGTGACTTAAACTTCTACATGTATATTTAATGAGAGTGTCAATGGCAAAAAAATTCTCAAGATGATTTGTGACCTTTTTTGAATAGTAGGTGATCACGGACGCTTTACAACAGACAATAGGTAAAGGGAGGAGAAATACAGAATTTAGTAAAATCTGCTTTGTCTGACTTAACCACCGGGGGATACCAAATTCTTTTTGTTTGACTTAACCTACCAGGGGATACGGAATGTAGTAAAATGTTCTTTGTTTGACTTAACCACAGGCGGATACCGAATGTAGCGAAATTGCTTTGTCTGACTAAACCACCGGGGGTATATCGAATGCAGTAAAATGTGATTTGTATAACTTTATTGTCTTTTCTTTCAATTAAATAGAATATAATATAATAGATATACGTATACCATAACAGTAATTAAATATACTCATATCAACCACGTTTTTGCGGTTCATTCAAATGATCAATTTATAATGGTTTTTAAGGAATTTTATATAACTTTATAAAGCATTCCTTAGCTGGATTTAGATTCATAAATTTTGGAACTTAAGATTTATCAACTTTCAACTGTTTGGCATGTGTTTTTATCTATCAAACTTTTCGGCCCCTAGTGTCACTGATGAGGAATGATTCATCACAATGTGCACATATGGCACATCAAAATTAACAGATATTTGTGTTATATAATTATTTTTTTCATTTTATTAAAATGTATATTTATTTATTGATTTATTTTTATAGATATTGTTTTTAACTATATTATTCATTTCTGTTACAGGATCTTGAGGATCTTGATTATCAAGGACCTCACATTTTAGGGAAGGCGGCAGCAGAATGTTTTCCTGAGAACCGTGAAAATAAAGTCATCATTGATATTGCTGCAGGAACAGGCCTTGTTGGTGTAGAGGTCATTTGGTTTTTTTTTATTTTTTTTAAATCTTTTATTATTATTATTATTATTTATTTTTTTTTTTTTTTTTGCGAATCAGCAAAAATCCCGTCCTTTATTTGGCCAAAATATTATCAGTTATTAATTTTCTATCCCATCTTATTGAAATTGATCGCTGGTTGTTAAAACAGCCATAAATTCAGTAACTGTAAATTATCACGGACACTTTAATGACCTACAGCTTATTGGAAATCATGCAGCTTAATACAAAAAGCTCTGAAAAAGATTTATTTACGCAAAATTTAAAATATTTTTCTCTTGAATATATCTATAAAGGTCTATATTTTCAGTCATTTTAAAGAATTTGGTATGATGGTTAGACAACAACAATGTCTTCATAATTACGCTTATCAAGATGATATAAGGCCATGAAAATTAGAAAATGCAACAATTGAAACTTCTTCCATTGAAACGCGAACGTGTATTTTTAAATAATGATATAGCAGGAACAGTTATTAATAGTCATATGTAATGTTTTGTTTGTTAAAAAAAAGATACTTTTATTTTTGTGCGTGCCTAAAATGGTTGTTTATGGGAAATATTTGTAGCGTTTGTTTGTTCATTCAAATATTTGCCTGCAATGTAAGGACGTTCTTCCAAAAACGTGTTTTATAAAAATTAAGTGATCGTTTAATTGGTTAATTTTTGTCATTGCCAAATTTATGCTTTTTCAACTGCGAATTTAATGGAATATTTTTCTTCCGGTTACAGTTATACCGTCATGGATTTCGAATCATGGATGCTCTTGATCCCATAGAGAAGATGTTGGACCTTGCTAAAGAAAAAAACATTTATAGAAATTATATATGTGATTATGTGAAGGAGAAACCGCTTAATATAAAGAAAGTAAGATATAAATATAAATTAAGGAAAAAATAAAACACAATCATACTAGTCCATGTCCAAATCATAACCCCTTTATAGAAAATGTACAGTGTTTTTATAGTAGACTCACCTTTTTGGAAGCAATGGGCCCCGAAAAACTTTTCTTTTTTTTTTTTGCCTTCCCTTTTTTACTTAAGCATATGTTTTTTCAGCCATAATCATTTAACTTGTATTTTTTTATGTTTGAACACTCTGAATATTAATCATTTATATTATATTTATGAGGAATGAATTTCCGAAATGTGCACATCTGGCACATCTTAATTCAACTGGTATATGTATTATATATTATACATCCGGTATTTAATATATGCATAAATATAAAACACAAATACCAGTTAAATTCTGATGTGCCAGATGTTCACATTTCGGAAATTCATTCCTCGTCAGTGAAACATATCTATTTTTTTACGATTTTGTAGACACCTACGATGCTTTGACAATATGTGGAGGAATGGGTTATGGTCACCTTCCCTGTAACGCTCTCTTCGAGATGATTCGATTAGTAAAACCAGGTGAGTCTGTATGATTCTTGTCTCTCCTCTTCATGCTTTTCTAAATAAAAAAGATGTTTCATATAGAAATATAATGAATATAACTACAAATTAAAATATTTCGACAACAATATGGAGTTAAAACAAAGCTTAAGTACCTAAAGTATCTGTAGTGTCCGCAAATATTTAAATTAAATTTTGTTTGCCTATAAATTTATTTTCATACTTTAATGGTCGTAGGGTATTACCCGGAAATATTTACATTTCATTGTTGCGATTGTACATTCAGTGTTTTATATTTCCAGTTATCGTAGCGTATTACCCAAAGTTCTTGCAAAAGTTCCTATTCGGTGTTTGTTTAAAAGTATTGTAACAAATTTAAAACAAATTATTTGTGATTAATGTAAATCCTTCTCTCAGAATAGTTGTAATAAACCTGCACAATGTATAGCTAGAAATATTTTGCGAAGGTAATGTACAACAACTATTTTTCATGATTGTGAGGTTCCGATTGAAATAATTTTTCCCAAGGTCGAAGTTCATTTTTTTATATTTCTTTTACTCCTAGTATTTGGAAAATGGTATCCTTTCTGAGAATGAAAATAATGTTAATATGTTGACATTCCTGAGATTTGATTTCGATCTCGAGATTTATCAAATGTGCATTTGAAACAAGGTTTTTTTAAATTTGTATAAGTGTGACAAACGGTTAATTTTTTCAATATATTCGACTTAAAGATTTTGTTTTCACAGTTCAGTTCTCTTAGACACTTGTTGACTTCGTTATGTTTTAACATCTTGTTTCGTTTTCTCACGTCTTCAATCTTTTTAGGTGGATACATCGTTATAGTCACAAGAAATTCACACTTGGAAAATGTTGAAGATTACAAGGGAAAACTAGCTCCTTTGATGGACAAGCTGGAAAAAGACGGAAAATGGAAAAATGTTAAAAGAGAAATTTTTCCTAACTACTTGATGGAAGAAGATGGTCTTTTGCTAGTTTATCAGATATGCTGATTAATAACTTTAATTAATTTTCTGAAGAAATCACCTTATGTTAATGTTCTCTTGTTTGTCTAAATGAAAAGATACACAATGCTTTGAATATTTTACATATAAAATAAATCAATATTAAGTTTCACTGCCTGTAAAACTGTATTCTTATGTTAAACTCTACTAAAAAAATTTTGGCCGTCATCACAAACGTTGATTGATCATAGTTCTATTTTTAATTCTTAAATTTCTTTTCAAGCATGGCAGATGTAGTCAGCTGGACAGTAGGTGCTTGCCCTTCGCAGCACCCATCTTCACTACCTTCTTGGAAGTTCACATGGAATTGAAATAGCCAGTTTTTTAAGTTTTTTTTATTTTTCTTTTTGGGATGTAATTTTGAAGACCCGTATATTTGTGTTTGATAACATAATATCCTATCACTAAAATATGAAGTTCGTGGTTTTATATGCATTAGGGTAAACAAATGTAAACAAAAAGGTTCAGAATACATCCGATGGAACATGGCAGTCAGAATAATAATGTTAACTAAATACTAAACAGTTGCTACTCTACGTTTGGTTTGTTTATTTTATTCGTAACTCTTAAATCTTCAATACACCTTATAAATATATAAGACAGTTGAATTTTGATGTCCAGATGCGCACATTTCGGAAATTCATTCCTCATCAGTAACACTAAGACCGAAAAAGTTTATAATCAAAAACATAAGCCAACTCAAGACATTCCAAGCTTTATATGTACATGTACCTATGGCATTAGAATTTACGATTAAGAAAACATTTTTATTGATTGCAGAAATTTTTCCTTTGTCTGAAAGTACGACCACAAGTTGTGACTTTGATCAAATAATCATATTACATCCGCGTTTTCTCTGACGTTAATTGGTATCATAATAAAACTAAATTATTTTAAACGTGGAAAAGGTCTTTGGAAAATGAATAATTTTTTACTGAAGGATAAATAATATCTTGCAGATGTTAAATTTCAAATACAATTAAAGCAACGATATGTCCTACTTGTTTATGACTTACTAAGCATTGACTTCGTCTCAAACACAGAAAATAAGTTTACAACGAATGACCAGCTTTTTTAAACTTAAGTTATGGAGTTAAGAGGTAAAACAATCTCATTTCATTTTTTAATAAAACAATTATGTTATAATAGGAAAACAAATTTTCATCATTATTTTATTCTTCTTCTTCTTCTTCTTATTATTATTATTATTATTATTATTAATCTTTCTATATAATAATTAGTAAACAATGCGAAAAAAACTAACGGCAAATCCGTTCCGGCTATCGTTTAATTCGGAACGGTTTTCTATTTTCATTTTACAATGTAAGTTAATCTTCCCACTTTTATATGTTTGTTCTCCAGTCATACCGTGATCTGTTTTCTGTCCGTTAGTCATGCAGAGACAAAAGACATCGTGCGCGTGAGTTGTTTGGTGATGTCCCTTGTAAAAGAGTTCTATTTGTCTCGTCATTATGTGTTTTTCTCTTTTGGTTGTGTTTATCTCTGTTTTTCATTTTGGTAAATATAATATTGACACAGACATGTTTTTTCATTTTTTTTAACTGGCACATCGAATGTAACTGGTATCTGTGTTATATATTTACAACCCCTGAGCGGATACCGTTGCTGGTGGAGTAAAACTCTCCGAAGGTATCCATAACTCAGTAGGCAGCATTTGAGCTGTCAGAAATGTACCATTTATCCTTATCCAAATTTTCAGCCGTCTAAAATTTTGAAATTTATTTAAAACTAAAGTTCGTTCCCTCATGCAAAGCATTCCTTAGCTCGATTTGGATTAATATAATTTTGGAACTTAAGATATATTTTTTTCAACTATTTGGCTTCTGTTTTTTATCTATTAAATTTTTCGGTCTTAGTGTCACTGATGAGGAATGAAAATCCGAAATGTGCACATCTGGCACATCAAAATTTAACTGGAATTTGTGTTATACATGGTATATTTTACTACTATATTTATGTATTTTATACGGAAGCGTATTAGGGCCACATTTTCATTCACTTTTTTATTTTCTACAGTTTAAAATGTAAATTTAACATGTTAATTTGTAAATTTTACACTTTAATATGTGATTTTTATACTTTAATATACCGCGATATAAACCTTGTAGAGGTATGACACATGTACATACTATGACAAAATCAGCTTATAATAATTAAATAATAATAAAAAATCATAATTAAAATACATAATAATGATAATAATAATAATAATAATAATATACATGTACATGTCATTAACAATGGTTTCCAGTCAAGAATATTTCCCTTCGGACTTCCACAATTTCGGTAAAGTGGCAGATATTTTGACCTCTGAAGTTTGCTTAGGGTAATGCGGAGAGAGTGTTCTTTAGCAAGCTAAGTCTATAACGACACGAGGCATCAGTTTTTAAAGTTTCATAAAAACCAGTGACATTATTTTCTGAATGTCGACAGCTTGTTAAAAGAACACTGACTACTCATTTCAAACCTTGGCCAGATTCGGCAAAGGTTCAGGCACTCTACCATATAAAGTACCGTGGCACTATCTTATCTGAACTGTCGTAGATTTTTTAACAACAACAAAATAATGATGATGATGATGATGATGATGATGATGATGATGATGATATGAGAGAGAGAGAGTAGAATATAATAGATATAATTTATAGTATATTACATGTATTGTAGTCTCTCTCTCTCTCTCTCTCTCTCTCTCTCTCTCTCTCTCTCTCTCTCTCTCTCGCACACACACACGCACATTGTCTGATAACAAATCTTCGGTGACTTTGAATTTAAATGAGTTGAGTAATGGAGTTTAATGTCCAAGTGAAATGAAGTAAATTGGATTACCCAAATAAAGCCAACGACCTTTGGCAGGGAAACTGACAAACATTCTCCCACAGTATTCTAACCAAAGCAGTGATTTAACTTTAAATTGTTTATGTATAAGTAATGACTTGAATACAAGTGTAAAAGTTACAGATAAAAGTTTAAATTTTGCAGATTCAAGTCTTAATTTTACAGATTAAAGTCTTAATTTTACGGATTAAAGTCTTAATTTTATAGATGCAATTGTAAAATTACAGTTTAAAGTGTATATTTTACAGTTTAAAGTGTAAACTTTACAGTTTAAAATGTCAAAGTTTAAATTTTACAGATTAAAGCCTTAATTTTATAGATAAAAGTCTAAAGTCTTAATTTTACATATGCAAGTGTAAAATTGACAGATAAAAGTGTAAAATTTACATATTAAAGTGTAAAACTTTCACTTTAAAGTGTACAAAATTAAAAAAAGTGAATTAAAATGTGGCTCAAGTACGCTTCCGTAATTTTACAAATTATGTGTGACATAACAATTGCTTCTATTAACTGTCAAGGATTTTGTGATAATAAGAAACGTAGAGATGTTTTTCATTATCTGTATAGTAAAACATACAGTATATGCTGTTTGCATGACACACATTTTGTAGCAGAAATAGAAAATTATGTAAGGACTCAGTGCGGTTTTGACTGTTACTTTAATTCATATAGATCAAATTCTCGAGGTAAAGCTATTCTGTTTTGAAATGATTTTGACTGCAAAGTACATGAAATTATAACTGACCCACTTGAAAATGCATTAGCTTTAAATTTAACATTAAGCGATAAAAAATTATCTCTAATTTCAGTTTATGGCCCAAATGAAGATAACCCTACTTTTTATGATAAAATATATAATACATGTATTTTTGAAAAATTGAAAATGAGATATATATCTTGTGTGGGGATTTTAACTTGGTCCTTGATCAAAAGCTTGATATTTATAATTGTAAGCATCAAAATAATAAGCTATAAAAAATGACAAATAAATAATAGAAGACTTTTCTCCTACTGATTTTATAGAAAATTTTATCCTAACCTTTAACGCTATACTTTGAGAAAAAAAAACACCTATAAAACAATCGCGTCTCCATTTCTTTTTGACCTCTAATAACCTAATATCTATTATAAAACAATGTAATGTTGAGTAAGGATACATAACTGATAATTCTACAGTAGTTTTATCAATAAAACTAAATCATTTTAAACGTGGAAAAAGTCTTTGGAAAATGACTAATTGTTTACTGAAGGATAAATCGTATGTTGAAACTATTACAAATGTCATAAAACAAGTGACACAACAATATGCCCTCCCTGTTTATAATTTAGAAAACATTGACTTCATCCCAAACACAGAAATTAAGTTTAGAATAAATGACCTAGCTGTTTGTTTAAACTTTACTTATAGAGATAAGAGGTAAAACATATTCATCTTTTATCAAAATAATGAGACTCTATAATTAAAATTCTAGAAGATGAAATTAATTTTTTAGAAAAACAAATACTCTTATAAACCAAGATTTACTTGAGGGCAAAAAAACGGAGTTACTGAAATACAGAGAAGAAAGAATGAGGGGTCATATTGTACGTTCTTTAACCAAATGGATTGATGAACGAGAAGATTCATCTAGCTATGTCTGTAATTGAGCAAATAGAAACTTTACAAATAAAGTAATTCCAAAACTTGATAAAGCTGATGGACAAATTATTGTTGACCAGTTTGAAATTCTGTCAGAAGTTGAGAAATTCCATTATCATCTTTACTCCTGCAATTCTGAAAATACAAATGATAATTGGCTGGAATTTTGTTAGTTTTGAAGTTTTAAAACTTGATAATGAACACTCAAATAAATAAGAGGGAGAAATTACCTATAATGAAGCACTGACCTATCTTAAAAAATGAAAAATATCTAGAGTCCCGGATCTGATGGTTTTACAACAGAATTTTTAAATTTTTTTTTTGGAGAGATTTAGGCCATTTTCTAGTAAGTGCTTTTTATAATGAGCTTTATTTTCATTAAATATGCTTTTCAGTGTCAACAATAAATAAATCGATGGTACAATATACATACAAAAGAATACATATATGTTAATGTTACAATATGTATATCTACACACACACACACACACACACACACACACACACACACACACACACACATATATATATATATATACAGTGAAACTTCCGTAAACCGACACTCCACGGGACCGGTCATTTTGGTCGGTTTACAGAGGTGTCGGTTTTCAGAAGTTTGAAAAAACGGATTCGAATCCGGTTCGTTCCAGTCCGTTACCAGGTCAGAATTTAGTCAGTTACCGGATATGGCTATTATAATGTATTCATGTGTGTGCATTCGATCGTGTTTGTTAACACTTACATCGTGTAAAGTGATATTTTAAATTTTATTTATATTTTATTTTTATCTTAAACAAATTGAACAATAAAACAATGTGCATAAATTGTCATCGTAGTTGTAATACGTAGTTCTTATCGTCTACCAAGATCGGGCCCTGCTAACAGTACTCAAGTTTGTGTTATTTTATTTTATTTTTCTCGCCCGAGAAGAAGAGGTCATATCAATCATTCAGATTTAAAAAAAAAAACAAGGAAAAGAAAAAAAAAAGAAAATAGAACGTGATTTATTTAAGTTCAAAGCTGTATTGTTTTGTCTTGCATCTAAAAACATCACGAAGCTTTTCGGCATCCGACTTCTGTTTTTTTAAATATAAACAACGCACATTTTAATAAAACGTTTTAAACACGTTTGTTTATTTTAAAATTACATACAATACAGATACATAATAATAATAATTATAATTAATATTTAGTTAATGTATTTAGTAAACATCGACCGTAGGTAAACCGGTGTTATACACAGCCCGCGGTAATATGAGTTCTCATCACGTGCAGTCATTCGTGACCATTCAAACATTATTTGTTCCACAGGTAATGTCGGTATTCGGAAGTTTATTTACTGTTAAAGAAACCGATTTGGGCTGACAAATTATGTCGGTGTTCGGAATACGGAGGTGTCGGTTTTCGGAAGTTTTTATTACATCATTTATATAAGAATAAATCCGTCCCGGGCAGACAATGTCGGTTTATGGAGGTTGTCGGTATTTTGAGGTGTCGGTTTTCGGAAGTTACACTGTATATATATATATATATATATATATATATATATAATTACAACTATGTAGACTTATGCAAATTCAACTACAATGTTTGTAAATTTATTTCCCCATTGTCTTCATGTTACATCCATTGCTATGAAAATAAAATTTCAAAATAGTTACAGTAGAACTTCGATAACTCGAAGTGCTCGGGACTTAACTGGGGACTTCGAGTTATCGGGGTGTTCGAGTTATCGAAGTTGAAGGATGATGTCCAAGAAAGGTGTCACCTTAATATATGTTTTCCACTACAGAAATATTGGTGTTTTATACAGTTTTTTACTCGAATGTAAAAAAAAAGTAAAAGAAAGTTTAATAAAGATTTTATTAAAGAATTGATATTGACGGTAAAAGCGTGCGAAACGTGTTATTTTATTTTAAAATCACGATATATACGAACAACGAAATCGGAAATCAGATATGTGTACATGTTTATCAAAATGCTCGTTAGAAAATACTAACAAAAGTTAATGAAATTATAAAGATTTTAATGCAGTCGTGAGTACAACGGGGTTAGTCGTTTTTTATTAAGCTGTGAGAACTTAAGTCAAAATTTATCGACGACCGCCTATTATTCGGCTTCTTTTATTAGAGTAGATGATTAGCGTTCCTGTAAGGCTTAGTTGTCCGTGACGGTACTGAATATTAATCCGTTAATTGATACTAATTAATATGGTAGATAACAAGAACTACTCGGTTCATTTCTCTTTTATAACGGTAGCCTTATTACCGATATGTGATTTCTCTGATCGTTTTATTAAACAGGCTATTGATCATACATTGTTTAAAAAAATTCGAGTTTTTGAAGTTAATTTTAATAAATTTTTAAGCTACAGACCGAAATTTTACTTCGAGTTATCGGGGGTATTCGAATTGTAGAAGTTTGAGTTATCGAAGTTTTCCTAATATAGTTTATATAAACATCGGTCGGGACAAAATAAAGACTTCGAGTTATTCGTGGTATTCGAGATATCGAAGTTTGAGTTATCGAAGTTCTACTGTATTCTTTGTTTTTGTTTGTATATATAAAAATACATAACACCTTACACTGTATATATGGAAACAACTGTACCATTTCTGTTAATAAGAAAGCAACTAAAACTTGATAAGCCCCATTTTCTATTAAAAGAAATTTTTTTGTTATTTTTCTAGTAAGGTCGATAAATTATGGATACGAACACGGAGAATTATCAATAACACAAAAAGAGGGATTATAAGCATAAGCTGTATTCCAAAAGGTGATAAACCAAAACATTTTTTTAAAAAAATGGCGATCAATGAGTCTTTTAAATACTTCATATAAAATTGCATCAGGCTGATTAGCAGAGAGAATTAAAACAGTTTTAGATGTATTTATCCATCCTGATCAATCGGGCTTTATTAAAGTGAGATATACTGGTGAAAATATTCGTTTGGTATATGATATTATGAGTTATACAGAAAATAATAATACACCATGTATGCTTCTTCTCATTGAATTTAAATTTTGAGTTTGACTCCATTGTTTGGAAATTCATATGAAAAGTTTCAGATTTTTTTTAAATTTTGGCAATTCTATAAAACAATGGGTATGTTTATTTTATAATTATGATATCGCATCATCAGAGTCTCAAAGTGGCCATTTATCAATTTTTTTTCAAAATAGTTAGAGATTGTAGACAAGATGACCCCCGAGTCCTTACATATTTCTTCTATGTGCAGAAATTCTAGGTATTTATATTGAAAAAAATAAAGATATAAAGGTATTTGTATTGATAATGAAACATATAAATTACCACAAAATGCTGATGATACTTCACTTATTTTAGATGGATCTTTAAAGTCTCTATTTGCTACACTTGATGTGCTTTATTACTATTCAAGTATTTCTGGATTAAAGATTAATTTTACAAAAACACAGGTTGTCTGGATTGGTAGCAAAAAAAAAAAAATTAAAAGAAGTTTTTCATCATTCAAGATGGAAACTTAATTGGGATGATCAAAAATTAACAATTCTAGGAATTAATTTCTCAGTCAATATTGATGAAATGGAATTCTTAAGTTTTAATTAACAATTAGTTGAAATTAAAAAAATGATAAAGTCTTGGAACAAAAGGCATCTTACGGTTTTAGGAAGAATAACCGTCTTTAAGACAATAATGATATCAAAATAGACCCATTTACTTCTGTGTTTGCCAAATCCTTCAAAAAAACATTTGTAGACACTTTAAATACAATTTTCTATGACTTTATATGGCAATCAAAATGTGATAGGATAAAAAGGGATGTCATTTTTCAGAAATATGAAGATGATGGTGAACAAATGATAAATATTATTTTTTTATAAAATCATTGAAAGTGTCATGGATAAGAAGATTTGTTGCTACCAGTTCAAAAGGTACACACTTAACTACTATATGTAATGGTTAACTCGATAAACTTTTCAAACAAAGCTCTGAATTTATTTCATATTTGTCAGGGAATCTAAAGAATCAATTTTGGTGTGATGTTTTTATTTCATTTCAATCCTTTTGCAATTTGAACACTATGGAAATAGTGTTTTGAATACTGAAATATGGTATAACAAAGATGTTGAAGTAAATAATCATGTTATTTTTATAGTCATTACTACAAATTTAGTATTGGAATTCTACCAGATCTTTTCCATACTGATGGGAAACCATATGATTTAAAACCTATTCAGAAAAATTAAATATCAATACTAAATTTTTAGAATACAATAGTCTAGTTACATCCATAAAATGCTTTTTACGAAAATTCAACTACTAGTGTTATAATACTTTTATGAAATATTCATCTTGTCACATTACCACTTATCTTTGATTTCTCTTTAAATCCCCAAAAGGATGCAGAGATATATATCAACTTTTTACAAAAAGTAAGACCAATTTGCCAGCTGGACAAGCAAGATGGTTAGAACAAGGTATTGCATTTAACAAACATCAGTGGTCAATTATTTATAAAAACCCCTTCATCACTACACAGAATACTACAATTCGTTGGTTCCGATTCAAGATTCTCCACAGAATTATAGAAACATGTTTTTAAATCATCATTCTTATTGTAAACAATTAGATTTTCAGCGAGTTATATATCCTACAGAAAGAAAGGATGAGATTCTCACTTTCAAATGTTTTGAAAAGCAAATTCGATTGGTTTTACTATTTTTGCAGACTTTGAGTGTTTAGTAACAAAAGTGAATATTTCTTCAAACTTTAACACTGTGAAAGAAACAAAGTTTCAAGCCTGTGGATTTTCTTATAACCTTGTATGTTCAAATGATAAGTATTTAAAACCAATTGTTGTGTATAGAGGTGAAAATGCAGCAGAACAATATCTCAATACATGTATGTTTTATGAAGAAAATTATGTCTGTAAAATTAAATATCAACCCGAACTGCTCATATCGAATGAACAGACTGACAAAAAATGTTTCAAAATGCAACACACTGTTATGTTTGCAATATTCTTTTTACCAACTGTGAATTAAACAGATTATAGCAACTGTATGGAGGTGACAGTTGTAAATCTTGCAATTTAATGCTAAAGCCGCCACATTTTATTCCTCTTGTTCTGCATAATGGTCGAAATTTTGATTATCATTTGTTGTTTAAAGACAAAAAACTAAGTTATTGCATCAAATATGGAAAAAAATCATACCTTTGTCTATTGGAATTCAATTTCAAAAAGAATTTCGGAATCAATACATTTGCAAGCTGCTTCTTAGAAACATATATTTACTGTTATGACTATATAGACAGTTTTGAAAAAAAATAAGGAAATTCAGTTATCACCCAAATATATTTTACAACCGTCTCAAAAATTAACATATTTCTCAAAATGATTCAGATCATGTTATCTATGTTATGTAAAATATTTGCCAAAGTTATCAACATCTATCTCTCCAAGTCATATAAACCAGATATTCAAAATAAGAAAATACCAAACAGCAAAAAACTATACCAACTTTAGAAGTCAAATCAAACTATATCTTTCTCCTTAAAATTATATTTGAAACTTGGATTGAAATTGAAATTGAAATTAACCCAAATCAATAAATCACCATCAAAGTCCGTGATTCAGGACCTAATTTGATTTCAATTAAATAAACGCAAGTTATCAAAAATGAATTTGAGAAAGAATTTTTAGATTATTTGTAATGATGTTAATGTAAAACCATGGAGTGTATTCGAAATAGAAAAGAAATAAAGCTAGCACAAACACAATAACTCCCTATGAAGTATGTTCCTAAACCATCTAGAGATTTGAGATCATAAATGGGGATTTAGCTGCTGTGAATTCTGAAAAACAAGAAAACGGATGTATTTTTCAATAAACCAAGTTATTTGGGGGCAGTAAATTTAGAAAAAGCCAATCATGCGATGTATAACTTTCATTACAATCAGATGAAACCAAACTATGGTGCCAATATTAAACTGTGTTTTACAGACACTTACAGTATTTTGTATAAAATATACTGTGATGACTTTTACAAAGACTTAAGTGAAATGGAACATTGTTTTGATTTTTCCATTGTGACAAAACACATCCACGGTATGATGAAACCAATAAAAAATACCAGGTGTTTTTAAAACATAAAGCAGTCGAAATAAATCTTTATATATATATGTGTGTGTGTGTGTGTGTGTGTGTGTGTGTGTGTGTGTGTGTGTGTGTGTGATCAGATATGATAATCAAAATAAATAATAAATAGTTAATGAAAATGATAAATGATAACTAGTTAATGAACAAGAGGCCCAATATGGCCTGTATCGCTCACCTGGCACATCCTTATTTTGTTTTTATTGCTTTTTCTTTTCAAATTATATCCAATCAGTATAACATCAACAAACTAACTAGCAATATCCTTATTTTCTAATATTTAAAGCAATTTTTACCATAAATTCCTTTCAATAGGTCAAGTACATTCAAAGAAGATTTTCAAAGATTTAGGCTAAAAATAGACCTTATTTGCATATTGCGTAATTATTGCACAAACAATTAATTGTACAAAAAATGTTATATGTGTTTTATCCTATTTTTTGTGTCAAATTTGTACAAAATCAGTACAAAAATGAACCCGTAATGGTCATTTATATCTTTTTGCTATTTATAGTAACAGCAACCATCTTGGATTCCCGACGGACATGTCAGATACAATTTTTAATCTATACCACCCAAGGACCATCCACACTTAACACCCTTTTAATTGGCCATGGACTTTCTGGGAAGAAGATTTTCAGATAATTAATAGGCTAAAAATAGACCTATTTGCATATTACGTAATTAGTGCACAAACATAAAATTGTACAAAACAAAACATTATATATGTTTTAAATCCCAAAACCTATTTATATTTCAAATGTCAACAAAATTGGTACATAATTGAACCTGTAATGGCCATTTATATGTTTTTGCTATATTTAGTAACTGCAGCCATCTTGGATTTCAGAAGGACATCTCGATGCGACTTTTAATCTGTACCATCCAAGGACCTTTTCCACTTAATTTCCTTTCAATTGGCCTTGTTCTTTCAAAGAGGAAGATTTTCAAAGATTTAGGCTAAAAAATAATGGTCATTTATAGGTTTTTGCTATTTATAGTAACGGCAGCCTTCTGGTATTTTGTACAGACATGTCGGATACAATTTTTAATCAATAGCAACGAAGGACCTTTAATACCAAATATCTTTAAAATTGTCCAATTAGTTTCAGAATACGCACGCACGAAAAATCTACCATTCAATAAGCTCACCCTGGCTTCGCCAGGTAAAATAAAAATACAAAAAAGATGTTTATTTAATGAAAAATTCAGAAAAGAATTACTGACCAGGCGCCAAACCATGTAGTTCAGCAAAACTCTGCTAATGAGTAAAATTATCAACCAGGCGCCAAACAATGTAAATCTGTAAAACTCTGCTAATTACTAAAATAATCAACCAGGCGCCTAACAATGTAAATCAGTAAAACTCTGCTAATGAGTAAAATAATCAACCAGGCGCCTAACCAGGTAAATCAGTAAAACTCTGCTTATGGGAAAAATTACCAACCAGGCGCAAAACAATGTAAATCTGTAAAACTCTACTTATGGGTAAAATTATCAACCAGGCGCCAAACAATGTAAATCAGTAAACTTCTGCTAATGAGTAAAATTATAAACCAGGCGCCAAACCATGTAAATCAGTAAAATCTTGCTAATGAATAAAATGATCAACCAGGCCTCAAACAATGTAATTCAGTAAAACTCTACTAATAAGTAGAATTATCAACCAGGCGTCAAACAATGTCATTCAGTAAAACTCTGCTAATGAGTAAAATTATCAACCAGGCGTCAAACAATGTCATTCAGTAAAACTCTACTAATGAATAAAATTATCAACCAGGCGTCAAACAATGTAATTCAGCAAAACTCTGCTAATTAGTAAAATTATGAACCAGGCGTCAAACAATGTAAATCATTAAAACTCTGCTAATGAGTAAAATTATGAACCAGGAGTCAAACAATGTCATTCAGTAAAACTCTACTCATGGGTTAAATTATCAACCAGGCGTCAAACAATGTAAATCGGTAAAACTCTGCTAATGAGTAAAATTATGAACCAGGCGTCAAACTATGTAAATTATTAAAACTCTGCTAATGAGTAAAATTATCAACCAGGCGTCAAACAATGTTAATCAGTAAAACTCTGCTAATGGGTACAATTTTCAACCAAGCGTCAAACAATGTAATTCAGTAAAACTCTAGATCTGCTAATGAGTAAAATAATCAACCAGGCTTTAGTTTTACAGTTTGTTAGTTTCATTATTTATTACAAATCTTTTAATTTTCCATTTTTTTTCACTTATGTACATTATGTGATTTTCACATTCCAGTTGATTTTTACATTAACATACCTCCATTTGATTTTTACATTTTCCTACCTACAGTTGATTTTTACATTTTACCTACCTCCAGTTGATTTTTACATTCCCCCCCCCCCCCTTCTTCAAAATTTTTGAAATTTATTTAAAACTAAGGTTTGTTCCCTCATGCATAGCATTTCTTAGCTGGATTTTGTTTCAGATAATTTTTGAACTTTAGATTCATTATTTTTCATCTGTTTGGCTTGTGTTTTTATCATTCAAACTTTTCGGTCCCTAGTGTCACTGATGAGCAATGATTTTCCGAAATGTGCATATATGGTACATCAAAATTTAGCAGGTATTTGTTATATATTTAATTTTGTCGCTTGTAATTTATCAGACATCTCGTTTTTGACTGTTTCAACAAGTTGATTGTAAGCGGTGTCTACTCTTTCCTGACTCTGTCTCGTTTGTGAATCTGGCTATTAGCCAGTTAATGTTCGCAACCGTGTTATCGTTCGTAAACCAATCATTCGGTATATTTCCTCGTGTCAAATTTGGTAACTTCAATATAGGAACTTTTCTTACCATTCTTACTCGATGTAGTTAAGAGAAGTCTTTGGCATCAAGGTTCCATGATATCAGCGAATGATCGGACACTATGGACGACAAATCACATCTACCAATTAACCCAGCATTCGTTACGAGATCTCTTGTGGTAAATACATTAAAATTACTAAAATAACTTAGTTTCTCGTATGGTACTAGACAATAGTCCACAACTGACGAACCATCTGTTTGTTTAATCAAAATGGCACATCCAAATTTAGCAGGTATTTGTTATATATTTACAACCCCTGAGCGGATACCGCTGCTGGTGGAGTAAAACTCCCCGAGGGTATCCATAACTCAGTAGGCAGTACTTTGTGCTGTCAGAAAATATAACCATTTAGCAAAATTTTCAGCCGCCTTAATTTTTGAAATTTATTTAAAACTAAGGTCTGTTCGTTCCCCCATGCATAGCATTCCTTAGCTGGATTTGGTTTCATATAGTTTTGGAACTTTAGATTCATTATTTTTCAACTGTTTGGCTTGTGTTTTTATCTATCAAACTTTTCGGCCCCTAGTGTCACTGATGAGGAATGATTTTCCGAAATGTGCACATATGGCACATCAAAATTTAGCAGGTATTTGTTATATATTTAATGCATGTAAAATTGTTGTTAAGACTACTTCGATCATTTAAGATACAACAACTTGCATTTACTAAAAACTCACATAAAATAGAACCGTAGTACCCACATGATTCCTTCAACAGATTTGTCGGTCACTTCCACTGAAAAACATTCTAATATATATCATTGCGCACTAGCACGCCTACGCCATCCGGAACCAGCTTTAGCTCGCACATGTATATGTTCTCTATTATGACCAAACCATTTGTATCCCTTTATTGATATTTTATCGTTACCTGTAAGATGTGTCTCACCTATACCAATAATTTGTGAACCACTATATTCTATACACGTTTTAATCAAATTATGTTTATCAGACTTAAGGCTGTACCCGTTAATATTCAAAAACCCGACCGATACCTTGTGATGGGGGTCCCGATTTCCACGCCTTCTACCATTGTGGTACGCCACTGTTTCGACTTTTTCGATGACGATGGAAGTGCTCTCGTTCTGTATCATTTAACTGTTCTCGAATCGAAGGGCCTTTACCGTTACTTCCCCTCTCAGTCGAGCGGTTGTCACGGTTACGGTGATCAAATTCATACTGATTTTCCCGATATCCACAGCGGTTTGCAAATACGCGAGATCCTTTAACATTAATATTTACGTCATTCGCTTTGATAGCGCGCGTCTAAAAAACGCGTATGTTTGACATGTGAATTCTTTGATCAAGAGTCTGATTAGGATGGATGAACACATCTGTATACACTCTACTCTTGCCTAGTACTTTTTTGGACGACAAAATCAATTTCCTGTCGTCCCTATTTTTGCATGTCGCAATAACAACACCAACTTTAGTGGCAAATTTACTATTTTTCCGAACAACCTTCTCAAACTTGATATTTTGGAGCTTCAAACCTTCTCGGACTAAAGCCTCTGCTTTAGCTCTGACGTCTTCATTTCTCTCTGGGAGATTGCGAATAACAACGTTTAGGGAAACGTCAGGGGCGCTGTCTTTTACTGAAGACGACAATGACTGACTAACAGATTGACAAACTTCATCAAGTTTTGATTCAATAATGTTTATTTTACTCATAACTTCTGATTTCAGACTTTTAACCTTATCATTAACATCAGTTTTTACTTTCGCAAAAGCGCTTGTTTAATTGAGTCCATTCGATCATTTACTTGTTCAATGCATGTCTGCCGAGAGTTTATTAAGCATTTGTGTGAGTGCAGTAATTTCAGGTGATATAACCACACTAGCCTGCATCTCACGCTGTTCAACATGCACCTCTGTATTTACAGTGTCACATTTATACCTCTTATCACTAGTCATTATTATCACTTGCTTCATGTATCATCTCATACTTTCTTTTACTTGGGGTAAGCTGAGAGTCAGTGTTATTATCACCATTAATTAATGTGTTTGCAAGCGAAATAACATCACTAGTATTGACACTTTCTGGTTTTTTTTTTTCTACCTGGCAGGCCATCGTTTAGCATCAATATACCTGTGTACACCTGTATCTGAGTATGTAGTCACTAATGTGTAACTACACGACTATATAATGAACTATGTAATGGACGTATATCGGACCATATACTGGGCAGTGGCGATTATGAAAATCGATTACCGGTATTTCCACACCCAAGTTCAAAATTTGAACAATAGATTTGACAGACAATGTCTCTATGGTAATAAAAAACTCATGCCGTACTAGATGTTGAGTGAAATCCGCTAAAAATACTACAACTGGCGATACAAGTAACACTTCACACTTGTTCAGTCATATATACTCGGAAATATACCAACCGGTTAGAGGATTCCTTTCCATTCCAGCTAAAAGGAATGAAATTTTAGGAAATGAATCTCACGGATCGTGATTTGAAGTTATCTATTTTTTGAAAATCAAAAAAATATCCGAAAACTGAAAAACTTAATGCAGCTTTAATTGTTTAAGATTATTTATAACATTTTATATATTTAAAGATAATTTTAGACTTTTAGTTTTTAATGATTAACCATCATTATTCTGACTTAATATATGGAAACATTCCTAAATGTTAAATTGATAATCAATTAAGAATTTTTTCTTAAAAATGCAGTTTTTAATCGGGGTTTTAATTAAAAATATTTATACAGTATTTATATCTTGTTTAATAAAGACTATTTTAATATAATCTGATTTCATAGATAAGATTTTTTTTTTTTTTAAAAATGCAGTTTTTTATTTTATTGATAAATCAAATCCTCTTTATTGAAATATGATCACGTTGAATGTTCACACAGTCATGAACTTCTTTTCCTATAGTATGCCCCTTACTTTGTTTTTTACGATATTGAGGATAACAAAACATGTTTATCTTTAGTGATTTTATTAAGATAAAACATGTTAAAAGTTCATAAAGTTGCAGTATACTTTAAATGGTTGATCCATAAGCTTAACCAACAATTTAAGAGGCTTGTATGTCGACTGGTCTAAAGTCATTAGCCGTAACCAACTTTTTGTTTTGCGTTGAACAAAGAGACTCTTTCATTACCAGATTTTTCGCCTCCATCATTTGTGATCATATAAATCATTTTTCTTTGTCATTTGACTTATAGATTATTCAAAAGACTTTAAATTCTTAAAAGACGGTTGATCAAATAGAGCGCATCAAAACTTTTTCCGGTCGAAAAACAAACGTAAACTTGTTTTCAGTAATCTGGGGCGGGTATCTCGAAACTTTCGTTAATCCTACAATTAAGTATATTATACGTGTATCTTAAGTATAAGTTACGATAGATGTACACGGGTATCGCAAAACACACTTAAATCTCTCTTAAAATTGGAGTTATTGTGATCTTACGTCCGGAACATTATGCTGTTTGTTTCGTTGACAAGATCGTAAAATCTTCAATATTGTATAAGTAACAGTTAGGTTGACTGGTCACTATTGCTTAGGCTAGACTTTCAAGGTGAAAACTCAAGAATAAAAGAAAATACTTCTTGATAAATAATTTTTAAAGTATTATATATTTTTCGTATTACGTGCGCACGTAATACGAAAAATATATTTTATTTCACCTCTGTTCCACCGTATCTGTGCCACCGTAGTACTATTTGTTTCAAATAAAAAAATCAAAGTACTGAAAGTACTGAAAGCAGACGACTCACTGATTGCAACATACCTCATTAATGATCATGACCAGTATTAGAAATAAATTATAAATCAAATAAATGAGAATCAAATAAAATAAGAGAATATATGACTGAATGTTTAGTCTGTAGAGATTAATATTATTTATTCCACTGTAGAAAAAGATGTAACAAAACATGATGCCATTATTAAAAAGAATTTTGTTCTTTATTGTAACCAAAATATTATCTGATCAACTAATTTGATCCAACATGTAGCATGGAAGCATGCTGTATCATGTCTTCACTATCACTTGATGTAATAAAGCTATTATATGTTTTTATACACAATATCCAATAGCGTAACAAAGGCATTGAAACATCGGCCAACATTAATTTTGATAGAAATTCAATGTACCATCAAAGGTTTCAATGGCATTTCCTTTTTGACGCAAGGCATTTCCCTGTTGTCAACTTTGAGATATTCACATGAAAAAAATCCATCAAATTGATGTGTAAAAAAACACATTTCATGAGTATTTTATTTTTTGTGATAGTAAAGTACAGAATTTATTTAACTCATGCCTCTCACCAAAGTTAATGGCAAATGAAAATTCATGAACATGCTGAATAAATTCCATTTTAAACCATCATCAGTGCAAAATTATCCTTAGATATACACTTGTCAATGGATATTAGGTCCATAACAAACTTTTAATGCCATGATGTGATCTGTTTAAACAAGACATAAAGTTACTTGCACTTCATTATATCAGTTCTGAAATATTTATTTTATTTTATTTTTTTCCACATTTCTTTCAACCAAAAAAAATGTACAAGGGCACAAAAATCTAGAAAGCATAAATATGTTTTAAAAAGACACAATGGCATATACAATTGAAGTATCAGATCAAGTCTACTTTAGTCATGGTACTGCTTTGTGTGAAAGTTATGTCAGTTTCCATGCAAATGGGTGATATATTTTACCTTTAACTTGCATTTGAACATCCAATACGCAATGAAATAATATTGACTAAACGTTTAACACCATTCTACTACATTTCTGACACAGAATTTCAAAGGCTCTGCCATAGCTTATCCAAAGTTTCACATTGCAGTCAAACCCATTTTATATTTGCTGTACTGGTAGTTTTTCATTATAAAACAGCACGAGGACTAACAGCAATTTTACCAATTTCAAAAGTACTTAATACACATAATAGACATTATTATATCATGTTGTTCCTCCAAAGTGGCAAGGTGGCAAGTTATAAAATCAGTGGTCAATGTATGTTTTTTTTTTTTTTTGTTTTTTTTTTTTTTTTTTTTTTGTAGTATGGCAATGTACATCCATATTTGTCATCTATACAAAATGGATACAAATATTAATGGGAGTTAAAATATAAGGATCTGATGGGGTTTTTTTTATATCAGGATGAACGCAACATGTTTGTCAGTTTTCTACATTATAATCTATATTGATCTTCATCTGGGATGAAGGTTTGTTAGAATACTGTGTCTTGAATTCTGGTTAATTTTGGACAGGTTAGACTGTAGGAAAGTTTTGTCATTAAAATTACATGTATGACCAAATAATAATACATAGATTAAAACAAACTGAAATAGAAAATGGATATATTTCACCTCTGTTTATTTTAAAAGCATCAAATTTCATTTGGATACTAAAATAAAGTAGCATATAAAATATACAATGAATCCATTAATAGTTTAAGTACCAATGATTGGAAAGTAACACAAATTCAGTATATTCCATGCACTCCAATTTATTCTAGACTACATATTTTGTAAATAAAAATCAAACAAGAAATAATCTTGACTATTGACTCTAGTTTCTTGATTTAATTTTAAAAATCTTGACTTCCATCAAATTATTCAATCCAAATAATCTTGACTTCAATCTCTTGATTCAGTTCAAATAATCGCTTGATTCAGTTCAAATAATCTTGACTTCAATCTCTTGATTCAGTTCAAATAATCACCTGATTCAGTTCAAATAATCGTCATTCAGTTCAAATAATCTTGACTTCAATCTTTTGATTCAGTTCAAATAATCGCCTGATTCAGTTCAAATAATCTTGACTTCAATCTTTTAATTCAGTTCAAATATTCGCCTGATTCAGTTCAAATAATCTTGACTTCAATCTCTTGATTCAGTTCAAATAATCGCCTGATTCAGTTCAAATAATCGCCTGATTCAGTTCAAATAATCTTGACTTCAATCTTTTGATTCAGTTCAAATAATCGTCATTCAGTTCAAATAATCTTAACTTCAATCTTTTGATTCAGTCTGATTCAGTTCAAATAATCGTCATTCAGTTCAAATAATCTTGACTTCAATCTTTTGATTCAGTTCAAATAATCGCCTGATTCAGTTCAAATAATCTTAACTTCAATCTTTTGATTCAATCTGATTCAGTTCAAATAATCGTCATTTAGTTCAAATAATCTTGACTTTAATTTCTTGATTCAGTTTAAATGATACTCATGACTCCAATTCCTTGATTCAGTTCTAACTTTTTTTTTTATTAAATTCAAATAATCTGACTTCAATAATACCGCAGTAAGTTTACTGTATCCGCATATCATAATCACAAAACAGCAAAATGTGCACAAAAAATAGATTCAAGATTTTATGAAGTTACCAAGTGTTTTGTCACGAATAAAACAAATAAATACGAGGGAGGAAATGGGGGTACATTGCCAGAATCCCAGAAAATAAAATGGTAGTTTCCCAGTTTCTGGAAAAATAAATAGCCATTTCCCAGTTTCCCGGAAATAAATGACAAGTTCTAAGCAAAATGAAAACTTTTATTTTGAAATAGTGTATCACTGCCTTTACTGACAGTGAAAAACTCGTGTCATCCTCCATTGTTGCCGAATAATTCTGACCAGGTTTCAGGTGTATATTAAGGGCGATAATTTATTTATTCTGTTCTTTTATGTATATTCCCCCGCTGTTTACGAGCTCCACGCACGCATGCTTTTAAATTGTGGTGAATTTTTACAGGTAATTTTGTTGAAGATGCATCATAAACAAAGAAGATGAACAAAATCCCGGTAAATTTGAACGAAATTCCCGGATCCCAGCAAATAAATTTTAAGTTCCGAGTCCCGGTAGATCTTTTTCCCGATTTCACAGAAAATAAAACTATTTTTACCGATTCCCGGAAAATAAAAAAAACATAATCCCGGTTCCCGAAAATACCCCGTTCCCCCCTCAAATACCGATGATATATCTTGAAAAATGTAGATCCACGTGTATATCTCTCTCCGCATGTCA